>JAXIVJ010000884.1:0-170674 GCA_036785665.1 Chirona hameri
ATATATATATATATATATATATATATATATATATATATATATATATATATATATATATATATATATATATATATATATATATATATATATATATATATATATATATATATATATATATATATATATATATATATATATATATATATATATATATATATATATATATATATATATATATATATATATATATATATATATATATATTATATATATATATATATATATATATATTTAATCGAAGCTCTAGCCCAATTAGGGGCGAAACGCTAAGGGGGGGGTTGTACCAACCAACCACCCTGCACGGTCACGCACTGATCGGACGCTGCACGGGCGAGGGTTAAAGGAAGAAAACATCGCATTGGTGTCTTTCTTTAAAGGATCTCCCCAAAGATGTGCTGCTTTTCCACACTGATCCTGAGTGCGAGCCATACCATTATAAATAATATCGTGCAGTATATTATACTGGTAAGAAATAATACCCCTATGGCAAGGTGACAATGGCAATGGATTTGATTCCAACGCGTTTGATTTTGCCTCACAGAATGCAAGTGAATATGTTTTGGGACAACACTTAATATATCCATGTTAGGAAACAAAAGGTCCATTTGGTCTCCGACATTATCCATGAAGTCGGGATGTTTTTCCAGCCCTATTCGATGTGACAAATGCCTCATTAAAGAATCCATGACAATGTAGCAGCATTTCACACAGAACCAGAGGTAATGGGGTATACCACTCCTCGGAACGGCAATGGGTGAAGGGAAGGTAATATTGCACGTGCATCTGGAACGACAACCTGCCGAACGATTAGGTCCCAACGCATATGTCTGAAACGCGCACTTGGGTAACAGTGTTGTTAGATGACGATTATTTCCGTCCTACAAGTAGACCGCAATAGCAAGAGTTGAACTGTATCATCGCTCCTGGTCATGCTTTGCTTCACTGTTATCACACTGTGTCTATACATGGTTTATCCCGCTTTCCATAACATGACAACGTTCACGGCCAAAGCCGAGCACCTCTCATGACCTGCATTTAAAGACACGTTACCTTCTCCAATCATATCGACCGACGTCATGAATAAAACAATGCTCTCGGCCGTCACAATACATTATTCAGTACAGTCATGCTAAACTGTCGCAATTTTTCTCGGGAAGATTTCGAGCCCCGATATCTGGGACTGCAGATGTTCTGTAGATATATGCCGATTGATAGATGATAGATGTTGCCTAATGTGACGTGCATACGACAGGACACACATGTATATAAGGCGAGGGACAGCGCTCCAGAAGCGTCAGTAAGTCAACATAAACGCTCAGATGAAGACCGTGAGTAAAGAGCCGAATCAGGCTCAGAGAGTGTGCATGTTATTTGTGTGTTGTTTGTTTCGTGAAAACCCGCAACGTCTGTGATAGATGAATATACACTGCAGAAAAGTAATCAAGTCAAGTGAAAACTGTGAAGTGAACATACTCATGAAAGGGGAATCATTGCTTCTCTTCTTCTTCTTCTTCCTATTGAAAGCTTCGTACCTGGTGGTACGTGGTCGTGTGGCTAAATAATATACATTTTCTTAGCCCAATTTGTACAATTCCTTTCCCTGTAAAATTGTTCTCGCTATATGGCTAAAACTGTATCATAGAAAGCTTCTGTTCCATACTCCGTGACTTTGAACACTGTCACGTATTACACACAGATCCTGTGTCTGTGCCTGGTGGCTGTGGCCTCCGCCCTGCCTGACAAGGATGCAAGGATTGTCAACTACCAGTACGGCATTGAGGAAGATGGAGCCTACGAAGCCACGTAAGTTGAATGGGCTCAATGACATGCAAATAGTATCAATGCGTCAAAATTGCATAAGCGTGTTGCTCGTTTTACAGTCATATTGCTCGCTTTGAGTAAAAAACATACCCTAAAGCTAAATTATACTTTTTTCACAACTTCCTAATTGTTGCTGCATCATCGGTGACCAGATTGCTGATGGGCTGTTCATTCTCAATTGTTAGGGTCAAGTTACCGACGTTATGAGTTTTGTGAAGTCTGCTTGACCGCATATGTTCTGCATCTTTGTTCTTAACAGTTACTTGTGTTTTTTTTTAGCAAGCTTGATGGTCTTTTGTGCGCCGTTTATGTCCGAGGTTATTAAGCATGAATTAGTGATTCTCCAGAGATCTTTTAGTGGTGTTGCTTTGACATAATTTGAGATCTTATTCATGAGCAGCAGGTTTATTTGTTATTTTTCTTCAACACAGGGGAAACGTGTTACCCGTCAAGGTGTGTTAACACTTACCCCAGTCTCCCCTAAACCATCACACAAATGCAAAAATAGTTAATTCCAAATTAAACATTTAGAAGGTAGTGTTAAATGTGCACCTAAACGCTTTCCTGCTGGTGTTACGGTGGCTGATTCTGATATGATGTGTAGTTAGCCGAGGACTGTAAACAAGAAACATAAACCTAACTCGATATGTCATGATGATACTCATGATCATGATGGTCATTTCAGGTACGAAACCAGCAACGGTATCAAAGCCAGCGAAGACGGCATCTCCTACCCTGGCAACGTTCCGGAATCTGGCAACTACGTGAGGAGCGGCTCCTACTCGTACGAGTGGGAGGGTGTCACCTACACTGTCACCTGGACGGCTGACGAGAACGGCTTCCACCCGGAGGGTGACCACCTGCCCAATTTTGACCACGTCGAAGAACACATCGGCGATGTTGATGACCACCAATAAAGGACAGTCAGCACTGAAGTCGACGCGTTTACAAAATATGCAAAAAATCTGGCGTCCTTCGTCATTGTGCCGTGGTGAACACGCAAATAGGAACACTGTATTTTATGTTCACTCAATGCAATCCGCGTTGCTCATCAATGGCGATGTCCTTATGTTGACCTGAGCTGATACCATGTATTCAAAACAAACATAAAAATACCCATGCAAGAGAGAGAAGCAGTGCTTTCATACTTAAGCATGTTATATCGGTCATTGTTTGTCCGTGTGATCTTTGATCACTGCGATTGCATTCGTATATACTTCTCTGATAATCTTTGATGTCAGTACCGTCGTGTTGTCATTGTAAATGTGGTGCTGTTGTCTTTTGTCAACGTCAATACATGTCACATGTTTAGGTACATGTTATTGTTCTCGCTTAACCCTATTTGTAACAGGCTCCTCGCTATTTGTAATATGGGGGGGGGGCGGATTCCGCCCCCGGAGATCCCGAGATCTACCCGTCCGATTTTCAAAAATGAAACGGTGTTTGGTTCCCCTCAACACGATCTACATTTCTAAATAATAATTTTTAAAAAAAATTTATAGGGGGGCAACAGGGGGGCAAAAACACAAATTTTAGTGGTATTTTTGATCCAACATAGCTTTCATGTTTATCGACTGATTTTAACACAATTGATACGAATCGATAGAGATTGAATTGGAAATTGATATATGACAGTGGTGTTTGAAAATTCAAAAATCATAGGCGTGTGCAGGTCACTCAATATGGGGTGGTGAAGTAAATGCGTAATAAAACCATTTTTGATGTTTTTTTTTTAAATAAATGAAGCGGTATGTGATTGTGACATTAGACAAAACAGTTAAAAATCATATTTTTTTGCCATAGGCGGTACCAGGTTAGTGAAGAAGGGGGGGTAAAATTGGAAAAAATATTAACCGCAGACAAGTTGCTACCCAGCACTATAAATATGCTACTGATCGTAGATAGTTCCTTTTTGCATGTTTTACTTCATCATAGGCGTATCCAGGATCCAAACTGGGGCGGCTCAATACCTTTTGATAAGTATATTATCCGCTATTATGATACTAACTAATCAACAGTGACTATTTCACTTACAACTTCAATTAACATTGCTTACCCCCCTTTTACCCTACCTGGACTCGCCTATTATCTTATAATCGTTCGTAGAGTAGCCTGTGGTGCGTGTTTCATCCGAAAACTACAGTATGTTATGTCATTGTACGCCCATGCCTCTTAGTTTCCTTGCAATAATATGACCCCCCTTTCTCCATTCCTGAGCGCGCCTCTGCAAAAAATGACTTTATTCCCTTTTCTGGCCTCATATGTGCATATATAATTATAAGCTAACCGCCTATTGCGCCGTTATCGCTGGCATATCGTCATCACCAAGCCAGTCACCCCCCTTTTCATGTGCCTGAACACGCCCCTGAAACTCTATATGTAATAAATTATGAAATAATGGAAGCAGAAGCTATCTTTTACATCTTGATAACTAGAAATGCCCCTTACATTGCTCTATTTGCTTCCCGCCAAACATTGAATACTTCCTGGACCACCCCCCCCCCCCCCCCCCCCTTTCCAAGCCCCTGAAACCGCCTCTGCCATGGAATTTGTATGATATTTCATTAACATCAACTAATTTTCGCTTGTTGCAATCACCGTGAACCGATGTAACTCCTTCATACTTGAGGCAGTTACGAAGAAACCGTGAAGATCGCATTTCCGTATTATCGCCAAATATCGCCTCCGAACCCACCCAAAATTGTACCTTGGAACCGCCTCTGTTCAGGTTAAGAACTCAAAATTTTGACCTCAAATGCGGTATTCAATTCTATGAAAAGTCCCAAAATTTCATGGGCCTGCTCCTAGCCGTTCTGGAGATATCTGCGAAAAAACATGAGGGGCGGAATCCGCCCCCCCCCCCCCCTGTTACAAATAGGGTTAAATGGAAAAATGTGACTGACCAGTTTCGCCGAACTTCGCCAAATGCTTTTCCTCCTGCCGCAAAATGTTCCGCCTTTCTAAATACCTAGATACTACATATGTATAAAACCTAATTGGAATAATCTAAGAAAACATAATTTTACTCATGTATAGTTTTGCAGGCATGAATCAGAATAAAATGACCGACCGAGTGGCCACAAAGGTAGGCGATAGGCTGGTTGGCTGGGTGATCCGAGTGGTGGGTGGGCAGATATCGGATGGTATGGAAGGTGGTTACGTCTATGCGCTGACCTCGCCACGGTACGCGACATGCCCGCGGCTACGCGTATGAATACCAGCCCCGGCCTGGGCCGGACGGGGCCGGCCGGGCGGCACATACTAAGCCGGTACAAGACGCAACAGTGATGATGTCGCGTAATTGTTTCTTGAGAAACAGGGGGTGATGTGGCTTGATTATCGTGTGAGTGTATGGTCGTCTGCGGTCTGTGCCGCATGGCAGTGTGCAGCGGGCGCTGCGGGCTCGAGTGTCTACCTTAACTACCCATTGTGGCGGCCGGAGCGGGACCCGGCGGCAGGCTCGGCTCGGCATCAGATGACGGCCCTGGGTTCGGCGTCAGATGACGGGCTGCCATTGTGGCGGCCGGTGCGGGACCCGGCGGCAGGCTCGGCTCGGCATCAGATGACGGCCCTGGGTTCGGCGTCAGATGACGGGCTGCCATTGTGGCGGCCGGTGCGGGACCCGGCGGCAGGCTCGGCTCGGCATCAGATGACGGCCCTGGGTTCGGCGTCAGATGACGGGCTGCCATTGTGGCGGCCGGTGCGGGACCCGGCGGCAGACTCGGCTCGGCATCAGATGACGCGGGACCCGGCGGCAGGCTCGGCTCGGCATCAGATGACCCCCTTTAACTACCCATTGTGGCGGCCGGTGCGGGACCCGGCGGCAGACTCGGCTCGGCATCAGATGACGGCCCTGGGTTCGGCGGCCGGTGCGGGACCCGGCGGCAGGCTCGGCTCGGCATCAGATGACGGCCCTGGGTTCGGCGTCAGATGACGGGCTGCCATTGTGGCGGCCGGTGCGGGACCCGGCGGCAGGCTCGGCTCGGCATCATATGACGGCCCTGGGTTCGGCGGCCGGTGCGGGACCCGGCGGCAGGCTCGGCTCGGCATCAGATGACGGCCCTGGGTTCGGCGTCAGATGACGGGCTGCCATTGTGGCGGCCGGTGCGGGACCCGGCGGCAGACTCGGCTCGGCATCAGATGACGGCCCTGGGTTCGGCGTCAGATGACGGGCTGCCATTGTGGCGGCCGGTGCGGGACCCGGCGGCAGGCTCGGCTCGGCATCAGATGACGGCCCTGGGTTCGGCGTCAGATGAATGGCTGCAGAGGGGTGGTGGGAAGTGTCTGGGGTCAGTTGGCTGATAGAATGGTTCGAGAGAGGGTGCAATAGAGACTGAGTTTCAGAAGAGGCGTTTTAGCGTGACTACAGACTCATCTTCATAACTATAAGTTGTGTCTTTGTTCTTCGATGTGATTCTTGAAATGTTTTGCTTGCTTTTGTACAAAGCTGAGAAAATACAATGAAGGAAGATACGATCTTCTGATGTGTAATAATGATCCAACAGATTCGCCCATGTACCTAGGGGTGGTAAAAGTGCTTTGAGTGGCCCAGACCAAAAGTGGCACATACAAAAATGACCCCAGCACAGCTTGGGACATTTTTTTTTTACTTCACATGAACACCCTTACACCTGGCTACATGCTCACATCCTCCCTATATTTTAACCAGCACCGTGCCGGGGGGGGGGGGGGGGTAGACACCCCCTCAGGTTTTTCTCGATAGCGGAAAAACGGCGACGCGCACCGCCGCCATTTTTGGAACATCAAAACGAATTCGCTAATTATCATTAATCCTTGCTTTCAAAAGTGAATATGACTGAAAATATGAATGGAAATGGATCTAGTTTTCATTGAAATAAGCTACTATTCCTGAAAACCATGTCGTTGCAAAATATGACCATTTCCCGAACCAGCCACTTCCGGGATTCGAGCAAGATGGCGTCGCACAAACACCCCAGCCGTCTGGCAACACCAGAGCTAGTTTAAGATGAAATTGTTAATTTTAAGTAAACTATAGTGCTATCATTAAAATGGAATTTCCAGAAAAATATATTAATTCATAAAGTTGCGATTGATACCAAAAATCACCTGGAAAAGCCGTATTCTTACGAGCTATAGACCGATTTACCCCAAACGCCTCAATCACCCCAATCACCCCAAACGCCCCAAAAGCCCCAATCGCCCCAAACGCAAAATCCTTCGTGAAAACGGCTAGTACTTCAAGTGTCTTACGCTTTTCGCTAACAAGTGAACCATTTAAACTGACAGGACACGACCTTTGATTGAATTGGTTTGGAGCACAGCCTTGGTTTGGACCATGATACCTAGGCAAACGTTTGAACCTTTAGCGGTGGGTATTTTAATTTTGATAGGGTGCTATAGGTGTCACACGGGTAATAAGTGCTTATTACTTTGATTTCACCTATCTCGATAGCTTGGTTGCGAGAAGTTGAAGATGGGTAAAGCTAAAAAGAAACAAAAACTAGTTGAGGAAGAAGCAAAGCTCCCGACAGGCGGCATCAATATTGTGGCCGCTGTCTGTACGAGGGCTAGTACAAGAATATAATGCGACATAAGCTTGCTGACAATACCAGGTAATACAATTTAGATTTGCTTTGGCATACATTGTGTTACATTCCCTTATAATGTTGTAATTTAAATATGTTCAGAAAAAGTTTTGTCAGTGCCGTGCAAGTTTGTATTTGCCATTTAGTGTAAATGTCCACTCTCATGTAAAGTTTCACTTAATATTCACAACAGACTTGTTCCTAGATCCCGAAGTTGGATATGGGATCACAGTAGATCAATCAGCATAAAATGCACAAGGGTATTGGATCTCAGTGGATCCCTCTGCGTAAAATTGATAAAGATCCTCCTGGATCCCTCTGCGTAAACCGCAGGTCCCACGGCATAAAATATATCATGATCTGGGATCTTTATGGAACCCTCAGCTTATTGTGTACCTGTATCTGGTGTCCCATGTGGATGCCGGGACACAGGACACAGCTATCTGAATCTCAGCTGGATCCTGGGATCTAGGCACATGTATGGGCCTACCATATTGCAAAATATTTATGCCAAATGCTCTGACGTCACCCCGGGAGTCGTTTCTCCCTTGTGGGTACGCTTTATTAGTAAAGGAATCTTGGTATGTAGTCGAGACGTTCCTGCCTGGTTCCTGAAATTGGATCTGAGATCCCAGTGGATCCAATGGCATAAAATGCATGAAGATCTGGGATCCTCCTGGATCCCTCAGCATAAATGATTGATCCCACAACATATAATATATCAGGATCTGGGATCTTTGTGGATCCCTCTGATTGTTGTGTACCTGGATCTGGTGCCCCATGTGGATCCCAGTACATATATTGTTTAGTCACCGAGACATGATAAAACCCGATTTTTAGAGTACTCGGCCATAAGAGCGCGAAAAACGGAAGGGAGTCAGCCTGGCTCTTTGTAGGTGTCAGCCTTAAGGATTTTTTTCACTTCTGCTGTATTGGTTGCAATCCATGTTGCGATGCAGCCATGGGTAAACCATGCCTTAAAGGGAGTATACGGGGTTTTCCCAGAATAATTGAGTTACATAGTAAAACGTACTTAAAAAGGTGGTAGAAGTCTCACGGTAGCCACATTTTTCTGGAAATTACCTCTTCTGCACGTAAGGACATTCCAAAGTGCGCGGTGATGCCACCGCGTATTTTCTGCAGGACCGGCTGAGGCAGAGCCAGTCATCTCTTTTATGCTAATAAAAACACCTCACGTATGGCATATTTCCGGTAAAATAAGCAATATTTGAAAGAAAATAAACTTCTTTTGTTCCAACGACAGCAGCAGTTACCTAGTTTTCCCATAAAATTCTATATTTTTCATGAATTTTCATGCCAAAAAATTAATACGCCACCACCAAATTCTCAACGCTAAAGGACAGAGAAAGGAAAACCACAAAAACACAAAACCTCATCGAACAGTGTGAAGTAATACAAAGTCCCGTCAGTTTTGAATTGCATAATAATTTTGTGATCCAGTGTAGGACTTGCAGATAATTCAAAACTCTAAAATTGATCTTAAGATAAAAGTGGTGGACAGTAGTGCCGATCAAGTACACGTTAGCTGATACTAGTCTCGAAAAACGCCCAAGTTTTAACGCTGATAATTTCTGAAATAATGGACTAAAGGAGCATTGAGGTCCCTGTTATATGTCTCAAACGTGTTTAAAGCTCATACAACTGCAAAAGAGTGCCATTACTTTCAGGACGGAAACCCGTATAATCCCTTTAAGGGTGAGTTCAATCCTTGAGTCCGCATGTAACCAGTAAGTCAACCAGTCAATAACTATTCCTGTTACATGCAAACCTACTTTGGTTTGATCAACGGCACGCGCAGGATCATTTCATTCATTTTTTTTGTGGTGTACAAACTGAAGTAAAAACAAGACAAAATGTATAACCAAAGGCTGGAAACTGCATTGTAGTGGCTCATACAACAATAGCACCAAACCTTGGAGACTGCAGTAGCGCACAAAACAGTAACACCACGGGTTAGAGACGACAATAATAACGCACAACAAAAACACCACGGGCTGAACTTGTGCTCTGTCAAAGCAACGGACCCGACTTATTCACGTCATGGCCTCAACCCGTCCTGTTGACGGTCGGGTTTGCTGCTCTCCCGTCCTTCAGCTGAGACGCAAGTTTGAGAGATAAACTATACGCAACTTCGGAACTCCATAGCATACGTAATATACCAGTAAAACTCCCTTATTGGGTCGGGAAACGAGCGGACTGTTCTTAAGCGCTATATTGTATGCCAAAGAACACTTAATTTTTTGCTTTGATTAAACAGGACATGCCTAGAACGACGAACCCGGTAGTTGTCCTTCGCTGGGCGCAGACGGTCACGTGACCGAGCGGGTCAGCTGGGTCCGGCCGAGCGTGAGGCTGGTTCGTTGTGGCCGCAAGTTGCGCTATCACCACCATAGGGAAGACAGGGTTCAACGTCGACGCACGCTGCTCCTAGGATAAGCAGCTTCAACGGCCAAAAAGTTGTTTTTGGGATACCCTAATGAGTAGTGAGCACATTCCACTTTTCGGAACAGTTCGAAAGTCATGAAAAGGGTGTTTTCTTCGTTGTATTTTTTCACAATAAGACAACAATGGTACAGAGGACATAATTAAGTTCAACAAAGACAGACACAACAATACATTGTAAGTTTGCTATTGTCGAAGAATACCTTGCAATAGCCCTATAGGCTTTGCTTTGACACCTTCGATTCCATTTTTGATGATACACTTTAAATTACGCAGCACTCACTTCTACTTCATCCACACCTCCGATATGCTCCCTTGTGTGACTGAAGTCGGGAAGGTGGTCACCAACTGGGTGGAAGCCGTTCTCGTCAGCCGTCCAGGTGACAGTGTAGGTGACACCCTCCCACTCATACGAATAGGACCCGCTCCTCACGTAGTTGCCAGATTCCGGTACGTTGCCAGGGTAAGAGATGCCGTCTTCGTTGGAGGAAATGCCGTTGGTTGTCTCGAACCTGCAGACATGAGGACCATATCGAAATGTAAAATGTTTGTCATCCCCTAACTGGCAACTGGCAACACTATACCATAAATCACTTCCGCCACTGCTCTTTGTAATCTGTTGCTGAGTGAGGCCAGTGTTGGTGGACAGCTTAGCTGTTTTTGCTCGCAAGATGGCGTTCGTTTTCACCATTAGCATAACACATCCGATTAAAATATATTTTGTACACCATTAACCAACTTCAGCTGTTGCTAATCCCTCATTAGCGATGCGCCTAAACAAGGCAATATTTCAATACGTGTTGCATGTCCATTGTCCATGCAAACAACCGAAGAAGGGCGCGGTGATGTGATGTGTGATGAACCGTATTTTGCTTACGTGGCGGCGAAGGAGCCATCCTCTTCAATGCCGTATTGGTAGTTGACGATCCTGGCTTCCTTGTCAGACTGGGCCACGGCCACAGCCACGAAGCAGAGGAGCACGATCTGAAACAAAGCCTGCGTTTGAAGGGCGAAATTCGGTACTATTTCGCGCAGCATTCTCGTCTCGGTCGTTTGAAGAGACCGAAATGGAAAGCCTCTGCGGAGTTTTCCGCGAAACGGCGCGGAATCCCTGGAGGAAGCTCAGATTTCCGCAAGTTTTCCGCTCCTGCATCAAATTCAGTACGTTTGTTATGGTTGTGAGAGTAAACAAATATGTGTAACTCATTGTAACATTATTTTTGTTAGGTTTGGTAACCACTTACATAAACAAATTTGTCTTAAAAGGTTTCTGAAGCCTTTGGAAGGAAGCGACGCAATACCGACGAAGCTGGCGCGCTTCAATCTGCGTGAATTTACTGCGTGTTCTCTCCAAACTTACCTACATAGTTTTATAATTTTGCGTGAAATAATCGATGTTTACCGAACGTACCCTACCTATATCTTACCAATCATGCTTAGAAAGGCAATGCGAAAAAAATAGTAATGACATGTTACTTTTGCCAAATCATTAGTGACTAAGCAATAGCTGTTTTCACGAAGGATAGTTGCGCTGAAAAATTTCTGAAAGATTATGAAAGCTTTGAAAAACCACAACTTTTACATGAAATTTTTGGCTAGAAATGTCGCTCATAATTTTGTAATATGTTGGTAAGAATCAAATATGTTGACAAAATTGCGGTTCGGAGGTGATAAGCAAGATAAGCATTGACAGAATCTTCCTGAAACTTCCTGAATCTTCCTGAAACATTCAGGAAGATTCTATCAATACTTATCTTGCTTATTACCACCAAACCGGAATTTTGTCAACATACTCTTACTAACATATAACACAATTATGAGGGACATTTCTAGCCAAAAATCGCATATAAAAGTTGTGTTGTTTTTCAAAACTTTCAAAATCTTGCATAAACTTTTCAGCGCAATAATCCTTCATGAAAACGGCTACTAATAACTTTCACTTGAGCGCAATTCAAAGCAGCAGTCTGTGTAGCGGCTCATAACTGTTTCAATAACCTTAATCCTGCCTATATATAACAACATATTAGTTTTCTATCAGGACTCAGCCTTCACCTATTATCATCATTAGCTTCGCCTATTTTGTCGTTTGACTGGACTATTTTACCAACGAGGTAACGACAGGCTTTTACGTGCAATGCATGCCTCCTCGCGGCCTTGTTGTTTAGTGGCTCTACTCACGGTCTTCATTGCTGGAGTGGAGATAGCCGACTGATGCTTCTCAATCGCTGTGCGTCAGCTTAAATACCCCGCACGAGCTCCAGCGCCGCGCTTTCAGCATCTCAGCATTCACCACCATAATGCAAATATGGTCAGATGCCGACCTTGGCTAGTAGCACGCACAGTTCCACATACAAATAAAAATCGTGTCCAAAGGTGATTTACAAGCTAAAGGACTGGAATGCATTGGTTGCAGGGTCAAGAAGACAGCGACATTGGGAGCAATCCAAAGTTATCTATTGCAAATAAGAAGCTTGAAAGCCCAGCACAGGTAAGGTGTAACTCAACGTTAAATTGAGTAGTTACTATGCTTTTAAAAAAAAAATGTGGGTGCAGCGCCGTGAGACGTTTTCTTTTATTTGAATTTCTTTGTAACGACCGCTGCTTTTTCAACATCCTTATATGTTATCACATCATGAAGCAAATAAACCCGCACCCCGCTGGGCCTTCAAGTTTTCCACATCCTGCTGGGGGATGTTTTCACCCCGTCGAATTTGGCTGACTATGGGAAGTAGAAAAAAAACTACGAAATGCTAGAAAAAAGCTAAGCTAAGAAAAGTATCTTCCAAACTTATGTCGCAACTATATGGCTAATTTTTTGGCTTAGGTCATTATTGAGGTCACCCGAGGTCACTACAGTTCAAATGTGGCAACTTTAAATCTGACGCAGAGACTCTCAAATATGTCGTAAAACTATGGTAGCTGAAAAAAAGAAACAGAAACACATCAAAAGTCCTTGAAAATACAATCTGTCCCTCCATTTTTAGATCAGGCAAATATCTTAGGCTCCAGAGGTCACCATATGTCACCCTGGCTATTTCTTCAAGAAGTGTCGAAAAGTATCGAGCGCTGAAGCATGTCCCGAACCAACTTTGCCAGGGCGGGTCAGATCGTAACCTCAGCGCTCTCCCGATTGAGCCACAGGGGCGGACAAACATCACTAGACTTTTGGCGGCAGAGACGACAGTTTCCGATCTTTAGCTCACCACATCATTAATTCCGATGCGGAGAACAACACAGATATGGCTGCGCCCTCTTTCACAATGATATATCATAATTGTATTTACTAAAACGCTGTGTCTTTCCACCGAGTATATAATGGAATTCCACTTGCCCAATCTGATCCCCCCGTTTGAGGTAGATGTGGTTGATAAGATGTCTGGATTGGCTTCAAAAGTTGCGTCATCTATTTGTTTACATATGGCACAGGTTAGAGGTGGAAAATACTGTTATTGCACTGGTGACAGTGGACCGGGGACCATTTTGGGGTAAAACATTGCTAAAATGTTTTACTTTAGTAAATGGGAAAATTGTAAATGGGGAAAATCGAAATTGTTGAGAACAAAAGGCACACCAAGACTAAAAGAGCTCAAAAAGCTGCAAATAACTTTTATATAGGTGGTCTCGTTTCTCTCAAAACCAGATCGAAGTTTTACTGCCCAACCACACTTTTTATGATGTTCCCTAAGTTCCTGTCTGGAACTTCCTGAAAATGGTTGCATCTGTCTGGAACTCCTCGTTGTTTTAATCAAAATAACTCGAGTACATATGATCAAGAATGCCTTCCAATAACTTTATATAGTTCCACCTGGCATAGGTTGTTAAGGTTCCTGTAATTTACATCTGAAGCAAGTAAATGTATTTGTACAAGTTATGTACCAGCGTGATGTGAGTTACATCAAAGCATATAATCCGTGGTGGTTTAATATTCATGTTTCACGGCTTAATTGCAATATTTGGTGAGGTATGTGGCATAGCGTCTTACAGAATCTTACAAGGAGAAAAGTATTTAGCGTAATATTGTTCCTACAAGAGATGCGAAAGTAAGACCCTCGTAGCCCACCACCAAGGTTGGCGGAATTGGTGCTGGGACTGAAATAAATGGTTAGCTGACATACCGAGCCCATGTTGGGCTTGGCCGATCCAAATCAATGAATGCAGTGCACAATATGCAGTGTACATACATAAATGTGCACGCTTAATTCAACTCATGCCACGCCATCCTTTTATATAGTGCACTACTTGCCATGCCTATTGTGCTGGAGTGTGGGGTCGTCATTTTCCAGATATTTTTCAACTCCATTATTGGGTATTTAAATACCAACTTCAAATTAATGATGCTGTAGTACACTATTGACAGACTCTGGTTGAAAATCCGATGCAAGTTGGATTATGGCAACATTTATTGTTTTTCGTAAGCAAGATTGAGCACTGACCACCCGCAACACTGGCGTTTACTACTTTATAATCTAGCGAATTAAAATGTTGATTCAAATGAAAACATCAGCGTCATGCAGCTTTCGATGAAAGCGGTGGTCGTCCTACACCGCATATATAAGTGAGAGCGGGATGCTTCTTCGGCATCAGTTGATCAACTCTACTCTGAAGATGAAGACCGTGAGTAGAGACGTCATGTGGTGCGCTGTTTGATAAACTGGGTGTGATCTTTGTGAGAAGCTCCGCGTCATCTGGTCAAGAATATCAAGAACATGAGTGTCGATGTGCGACTGCGAACTGCGAAGTGTAGTCGGGCTAAAATAATCGGTGTAACAAAATAAATGCTGATATACATTGACTACGTTATCTTCACCTAGCGTGCAAACTAGCTGGCTAGCTGGCATGAACATGTTACCCATTTTTCAGTACTATGTCAAGGTAGACTAAGTTCATCGTCGTCGCTATCACGAATATTTATAGATCTTGTCGAGGAGTGATCGCCGCGCTGTCTCATCGTCTTCGTTGATAAGTGACGGAGGTGTATGCTTGTTTTAGATTATCCTGCTCTGTTTCTTGGCTGTGGCCGTGGCCGACAAAGAGGCCAGAATTGTCAATTTCCAGTACGGCATTGAGGAGGACGGAGCCTACGAAGCCAAGTGAGTTATGTACCAGTCACTGTATTGTATTATGTTGTAAATTGCATCATGCTGTAATTTATCATGCATTTTTTTCTTCTCGTCATTTAACACTTGCTTTCCAAAGCATTTGTTATGACTTCATATACAATGTATATGTGTTTTGCTTCTAACGGATGTTTAAAATTATCATGATTAAGTGTGATTATCTTATAAACAAACTATGTCCGTAAAATCAACCACCATTTTTCAAACTATCAAACCAAGCACAAACAAACATTAGGCAGTGCCCTCATGAAGTCTGCTCGCAACAGCTTTGCCGTATTCTGAATAGTTAGAAACAGTGAACCCGCAGGGTGTGGTGAACGGCGATACATCTGAGATCATACAATGCTGGTTTACAGATACCAAACCACCAACTCTATCGAATCCAAGGAGAATGGCATCTCCTACCCTGGCAACGTACCGGAATCTGGCAACTACGTGAGGAGCGGCTCCTACTCGTACGAGTGGGAGGGAGTCACCTACACTGTGGATTGGACGGCTGACGAGAACGGCTTCCATCCGTTGGGTGACCACCTTCCGGACTACAGCCATACCCGCGAGCACATCGGCAGTGTAGATGACCACGAGTAAAGAGTGTGTCGCTTATGTCAATACTTTCGGCCTCATCAATTTTCGTTAGTCTGTGGAAGCTGATCATACGCGAAGATTCTCAAAAGTCCTAAGCATCAGTCATAACAATACAAACCTGACATCAGAAATGCTCAGACTAAATATTGTTTGGTATAAATGTACTTTGTTGTACTCGAGCCTACTTGTTTGTGTTCGTTTGTGTTGTGTTTATGTTTTGTGTTTATGTGCTAATGTCCGTTGTCCCAGCGTTGCCCTCGTGCGATAGCGATATAATACACGTATAACACAACCTGAACAATGTTAAACCTAGTGCTCCGTAGAAGTATAATACCAGACTTATACAAAGAATCTGAGCTAATCGAGTGATGTCGGATGAATACGATCCAGATCCACTACTGGCAGCTATCAACAAATCAATGTTCTCACAAATTTAAGAACAAAACTACGATGATTACCAATGCGATCAGTATAACTAGTGCTGACGTCTGTTGAACCTTGAGCACGAACTCAGCGAAATTACTATCTAACTTGAGCTGACTGTTCAGTAACACAGTTGGCTCTGAGAGTCAATCTCAGAGACTTACGTTGACAACACATACACTTTCGGCCAAAATCACCCGCCTGAGACGAAAGTTGGGGATGAATTTCAACATGAAAAACATGCTCGATGTTTTTCAGGAAAATGACACTAAATGCGTGTAGAACACTTGGGTATTTCACTTACCGATGTTTCACTTACCATTTTCCGATGTAGCTGTGGTTAGGTAGTTCCCATATTTGGAAGTGGTTTGTCGTTTCACTCATTTCAGAGCTTGTCTCAATTATTGACTGCGGTTTGTGTAGGCTGCTCGGTGATCGCTACACTATTGATAACGAAGCAATTCAATTAAATTTAAATGGGTAAGGGTAGCAATTCAATTACAATGGTGGTAGAAACGTGCACAAAGTTATGGCTTCTGTTTTGTTAATGGGGGTTGGGAACAATTTGGTAAGGTACCAATATTTTGGGTTAATAAAAAGAGGATAATTTTTCATAATAGCCGTTTTCACGAAGGATTATTGTGCGAAACTTTGTAAAACCTTTTAAAATGTTTTGAAAAGCTTCGACGATCCATTCCTTAACTACACAACTTTTACATGCGATTTTTGGCAAGAAATGTCCCTCAGAATTTTGTAATATGTTGGTAAGAATATAGTATGTTGATAAAATTGGGGTTTGGTGGTAATAAGCAAGATAAGTATGAATAGTTCAGTTGTGGTGATCTCCACCTACTGAAACTTTGTATGACTGAACGAATGGACTCTAGACGCGTATTGTCTTTAAAAACGGCCAATTTTGTATCATAAACTTGTTATTAGCTCAATAAATGTTTCCATAACTATTGAAAAGTGATAATATCGCCTAAATCAGTAATTTATTTATTGGAATGTATAATATACTAAAACTTTTATAGCAAAACCTTTAAAACTTTTCAGAAACTTTTCAGAATCTTTTCAGCAATAATCCTTCGTGAAAACGGCTAATGTAAATTTAACCAAAAATTAATAAGAATTCGAAATGAAATTAGAAATGATCAAAAGCTAAAACAATTAAGCTCATGGTTCTAGCTAGTGGCGTCACGACCCTAGTGAAAATCATGACCGAAAATGACGCTGACGCGATATCTTCTGCGCGGCGTTAAACACATTTTTTCTTGTTTATGGTAAATGCGATCGTGAGTTCGAGAGGAAATAGTTCACCTTCAACATGGGGTTTTGAGCTGAGATAGCAGCTTTTGTAGCCCGGGCCGTGTTGGGAAACCCCTATCTGCATGTTTTCTTGACTGAAAAGACTCCAGCCGAATATCTTTGATTTTTTGGCGAAGGAATGCGGTGCTTACGAAATAATGCAGTGCTTACGATAGCCTGGGCAGAGACTATACCCTCAGCCAATCAGCTTGCATACTGTTCTAGCAAGCGAACCGCCGGACGCCGGTTGGCACTTCTCTAATGCGAGTCTGTCCTTACGCGACTACTTTCGAATCTGATTGGCTGAGCCATTAGTTTTCTTCTCATTCGTGTGACGTGAGGACCCTGACCCAGAGATTATGTATATTGTTTTGATAAAATTACTAATTTACGACCTTCTGTCCTGCATCGGCGCGATGTATAGCCATTTTTGACAATATACAAAGAGATTGTATTTCAAAATATAAACAAATCGTGTTTGGAAAAAATAAAAGGTGAACAATTTCCTTTAATGCATGCGCGAACTTGAATCGGAGCGTCTCAGTAGTGATCCGTTTTGAAAAGTCTATGTCTTCCGCAGTCAAATATTTTTAGTGATATCTTATCGTACCTTTCAGGCTGAAACAGTCTTCGTCCAGCGGCGAGAAGTGGATGCGTGTGCCCATTCAAATACATTGAACGGAGGTTGCAACAACTGCACAATGCGCACGATGCGAGAAAAAAAATATACTGATGAAATTTACCCCAGTATTTGAATAGGCACCCGCATCTACTTCGCGCAGCTGCGCGAAGACTGTGTTTCAGCCTTTAAGGCGGCCGCACACTAGGCCATTCGGCGCGCGATATACTGCGACATTCCGCCTCGGAAAATCGCGGCGATACGGCGGAATATCGTCCTTGTTCCGGCGGATTCGGCTCTGTCTGCTCGCGAGATTCCGCCCCGCCGACCTACAGTGTGTCGCAACGTGTGTCTACAGCCTGTGCCAAGGTAACTTAATGATTGCCATTTTTCGACGAAGATGTAAGTTTAGAACCACGAAACTTTTACAAATAAATTTAACAGCGGCAAGAGCATGCTGTGAACAATTTGTACCTCTGTCTTGCATATATTCGCCACTGTTAGCCTGATCAATTTTGTTGTCCGCGGTTCCGCGGCGTTCAGTCGCGGAAAAAAGCTCGTTTGAATCAGTTTTTTCCGCCGGTCCGCAGATGGCCGGCCGACGACATTCGTCCGCGATTTTTGACCTTTCGGCTGACGCGAAGGCGGAAAGTCGCTAAAGATGCGCGGAAAGTCGCAGCGATATCGCGACCTCCGCCCGCCGAATGGCCTAGTGTGCGGCCGCCTTTAGGGTCTAACAATGGCAACAGTCATAAGCGTAATAGTCCAGAGCCTGAGTCGTTTTAGGAAATATCCGCACGAGCGTGCAGCGTGAGTTGCAGACATTTCCTAGAACGACGAAACCAAAGCTATTCATTTCTAAGTTGAAGAAATATGATCATAATATGGCAGTAATATCTTTATTGTATACCAAATATACTAAATGAAAAGATCCGAGCTATCGTGGCTAGCACATTATCAAGGATGAGTTTTGTACATGCTTTTGAAAAATATAACACACAGCTTGCGCACGTTCCAAATTACGGTGGGGTACTCATATCTATCTCGCATAATACACGTACAGACACACATACATATACACTTCACACTTTTCGGTGTTTCGAATAGCGGTGGGGTTCTCATATTCAATCTCGCATAATACATGTACAAACACACATACCTATACGCTCCACACTTCTCGGTGTTTCATAACAACCCACAGACGGGAGGCCATCATATCACCCCCTGAAATCACCATATGTGGTGACTTCAAAACGCGATACGACCCGACCTCCCGTCCGTGGGCCGTTATGAAATAAGAACCTAGAGAACAACCCCACCTAAAAAAAAACGATCTAGAGCATTACCATGAGCATCACCACCACCACGCTCTAGAGCATCACCATGATGATTAATGCAGTAATTAAGGCTTCATGAACAAATTCGAGTGCCTATATCTACGATTTTACATCATGATTCCCTGTCATTATATCACCGAAATGTATTGTCTTATCATAACTATCACCCTAATTCCAAAATATAGAAGAGGGGGGTGGGGGAGGGGGGTTCCCATTCGTATAAGTCACCAAATAGATAGAACCGCAATATTTTCGTATGTTCAGCGAGATATATCTTTCGTGTGAGGGGCCAAGAGCTCGTCATGATGTTTAGGTTGGGTTTCAGATTTCTTATACGTATGGATTCTTTAATTTTGACGTCCGCACAATCTTTGCCGGTGTCGATAAGTTTGACACTGAATGAATTGTTGATGTGGGTGTTAGTGAGGTCCGAATGACACTGTAAGATGTGTTCGCCCAGCGGTGTGTCCATCTTACGTAGGCGAGCGTCATTCAGGTGCTCATCGAACCTGTAGCGCACTGGTCGAGTGCTCTCTCCCACATAACACGTATCTCGCCGCTCGACTTCACAAATCTTACAGGTTATTTTGTAAACTACATTTTTTGTGTTGCATTCTCCCTTAACCCTATTTGTAACAGGCTCCTGGCTACTCCTATTTGTAACAGGGGGGGGGGGGGGCGGATTCCGCCCCCCGGAGATCTCGAGATCTACCCGTCCGATTTTCAAAAATGAAACGGTGTTTGGTTCCCCTCACCACGATCTACATTTCTAAATAATATAAACATCTAAATGTTGAATAGGGGGGCAACAGGGGGCAAAAACTACAAATTTTAGTGGTATTTTTGATCCAACATAGCTTTCATGTTTATCGACCGATTTTAACACAACTAATAGGAATATATAGAAATTGAATTGGAAATTGATATATGATGGTGACGTTTGAAATTCAAAAATCATAGGCGTGTGCAGGTCACTCAATATGGGGGTGAAGTAAATTCGTAATAAAGCCATTTTTTTATGTTTTTTTTATAAATGAAATGGTATGTGATTGTCACATGAGACAAAACAGTTATAAATCATATTTTTTGCCATATGCGGTACCAGGTTAGTGAAAAAGGGAGGTCAAATTGGGAAAAAAATTAACCGCAGACAAGTTGATACCCAGCACTATAAATATGTTACTGATCGTAGATAGTTCCTTTTTGCATGTTTTACTTCATCATAGGCGTATCCAGGATCCAAACTGGGGCGGCGCAAGACCTTTTGATGAGTATATTATCCGCTATTATGATACTAACTGGTCAACAGTGACTATTTCACTTACAACTTCAATTAACATTACTTACCCCCTTTTTTACCCTACCTGGATTCGCCTATTATCTTATAATCGTTCGTAGAGTAGCCTGTGGTGCGTGTTTCATCCGAAAACTGCAGTATGTTATGTCATTGCACGCCCATGTCTCTTAGTTTCCTTGCAATAATATGACCCCCTTTCTTCCATTCCTGAGCGCGTCTCTGCAAAAAAATGACTTTATTCCCTTTTCTGGCCTCATATGTGCATATATCATTATAAGCTAAACGTTTATTGCGCCGTTATCGCTGGCATATCGTCATCACCATGCCAGTCACCCCCCTTTGCATGTGCCTGAACACGCCCCTGAACCTCTATATGTAATATATTATGCAAATAATTGAAGCAGAAGCTATCTTTTACATCTTGATACCTATAAATGCCCCTTACATCGCTCTATTGGCTTCCTGCCAAGCATTGAATACTTCGTGGAACCCCCCCCCCTTTTTCAAGCCCCTGAAACCGCCTCTGCCATGTAATTTTTATGATATTTCATTAACATCCACTAATTTGCACTTGTTGCAATCACCGTAAACCGATGTAACTCCTTCATACTTGAAGCAGTTAGGAAGAAACCGTGAAGATCGCATTTCCGTATTATCGCCAAATGTCGCCTCCGAACCCACCCAAAACTGTGCCCTGGAACCGCCTCTGTTCAGGCTAAGAACTCAAAACTTTGAATTCAAATGCGGTATTCAATTCTATGAAAAGTCACAAATTTTCCTTGGCCTGCTCCCAGCCGTTCTGGAGATATCTGCGAAAAACATGAGGGGGGGGGGGCGGAATCCGCCCCCCCCCCCTGTTACAAATAGGGTTAAGGCCGTTCTTGCAAGTGTGACAGTGTTTGTTGCCTGAAGGGCATGGAGGATTGACAAGGGTCGATGATACTAGATTTTAGGGAGTTATAATGTATCCAGACGGGTTTGATAGATGTTTCTGAGTTGCGTAGAATGCCATTAACTCGACGGACTATTGTTTCGTTAACTTATAGGAGACGCATGTGAATTTGGGTAGTAGTTTTGCGGGTGTTGTCTCTTGGGCCGCGCTTTTTCAAGTGTGTATTGTTTTTGATTGTACGTCTGATTATATCACTAAGGTAGCCGTTCTGTGAAAAGAGTTGAAAAATGTTGTCAAGACTGCGTGCCGTTGTGTCCTGATCTGATGAAACTCGTATTGCCCGTTGAATTTCTGCGTTGAGAACTGCTTTATTTGTGCTCATAGGGTGTGCTGATGTGTAGTGCAGTATAATAGGAGCAGCCATAGGCTTAAAGTAAAGTTATGTGGTGTACTTGCCGGATGGATAAACAGTAATCAACGTGCCTAGAAATGCTAGTTGTTCTGTGTTGCCTGTATGTTCCATGGTCAGTCGTATACTGGGATGATGAACGCTCATGAGATTGAAGAAATGGGTGAGTCTGTCAATGTCATGGGTCCACACACCTAAAATATCCTCAATGTACCTCACATAAAGGATATGTCAAAGTCGTGTGTGTGTAATGTGTATGTCAAAGTCGAGAGGAAAGTAGTCTCAAAAGAGTGCATGAAAGCTATGGCTACCGGAGGGGCTAGCCTGTTGCCCATAGCTATACCAGAGGTTTGTTTGAAGCTTTTATAATTGAATCTTACGTAATTATTTGTTAAATCATGTGTGAGAAGACAGCGGATGTCATTTATCGTTATTCCAAACGTATTGATTCTGTTCAGGTTTGTTTCAATTAAATATATGACTGCATCAATGCCCTCTTGGATTGGGATACTCCCATACAAGTTGGCGACGTCTAGGCTAAATATGATGCCATTAGATGCCATGCACTGAATACTTAATGTTGCAATGAGCACAAAGAAAGCAGTTCTCAACGCAGAAATTCAACGGGCAATACGAGTTTCATCGGATCAGGACACAACGGCACGCAGTATTGACAGCATTTTTCAACTCTTCTCACAGAACGGCTACCCTAGTGATATAATCAGTCGCACAATCAAAAACAATACACACTTGAAAAAGCGCGGCCCAAGAGACAACACCCGCAAAACTACTACCCAAATTCACATGCGTCTCCCATACGTTAACGAAACAATAGTCCGTCGAGTTAATGGCATTCTACGCAACTCAGAAACCTCTATCAAATCCGTCTGGATAAATGATAACTCCCTAAAGAAAAATCTAGTATCATCGACCCTTGTCAATCCTCCATGCCCTTCAGGCAACAAACACTGTCACACTTGCGAGAACGGCCTTAAGGGAAAATGCAACACAAAAAAATGTAGTTTATAAAATAACCTGTAAGATTTTTGAAGTCGAGCGGCGAGATACGTGTTATGTGGGAGAGAGCACTCGACCAGTGCGCTACAGGTTCAATGAGCACCTGAGTGACGCTCGCCTACGTAAGATGGACACACCGCTGGGCGAACACATCTTACAGTGTCATTCGGACCTCACTAACACCCACATCAACAATTCATTCAGTGTCAAACTTCTCGACACCGGCAAAGATTGTGCGGACGTCAAAATTAAAGAATCCATACGTATAAGAAATCTGAAACCCAACCTAAACATCATGATGAGCTCTTGGCCCCTCACACGATAGATATATCTCGCTGAACATACGAAGATATTGCGGTTCTATCTATTTGGTGACTTATACGAATGGGACCCCCCCCCCCCCCCCCTCCCCCACCCCCCTCTTCTATATTTTGGAATTAGGGTGATAGTTATGATATGACGATACATTTCGGTGATATAATGACAAGCAATCATGATGTAAGATCGTAGATATAGGCACTCGAATTTGGTCATGAAGCCTCAATTACTGCATTAATCATCATGATGATGCTCTAGAGCGCGGTGGTGGTGATGCTCATGGTAATGCTCTAGATCGTTTTTTTTTGGGTGGGGTTGTTCTCCAGGTTCTTATTTCATAACGGCCCACGGACGGGAGGTCGGGTCGTATCGCGTTTTGAAGTCACCACATATGGTGATCTCATGGGTTGATATGATATGGCCTCCCGTCTGTGGGTTGTTATGAAACACCGAGAAGTGTGGAGTGTATAGGTATGTGTGTTTGTACATGTATTATGCGAGATTGAATATGAGAACCCCACCGCTATTCGAAACACCGAGAAGTGTGAAGTGTATATGTATGTGTGTCTGTACGTGTATTATGCGAGATAGATATGAGTACCCCACCCCAATTTGGAACGTGCGCAAGCTGTGTGTTATATTTTTCAAAAGCATGTACAAAACTCATCCTTGATAATGTGCTAGCCAAGAAAGCTCGGATCTTTTTATTTTGTATATTTGGTATACAATAAATATATTACTGCCATAGTATGATCATATTTCTTAAACTTATTATTCTCACAATGGCATCAGCTATCATCTCACACATCAAAACTATTCATTTCTGTTCCTTTCCAGCGAGTTATGCACCTTAACTTAGCAAAATATATCAAATTTGGGGTTAAGATGGAAGGCCAATTACTGTTGCATTTAAAGTAGAGATTGAAAATAGCGAGTATTTGGCAAATAATACGGATATATAAGATCGAATACGAAATTAGATACTCATCAAGACCATCAACGCAACAGAAATATGTATTTTTGGCTAGCCCGACTACAGCAACATCGGGAGAAAATTGGGAAGGAAACACATGTGAGGCAAGATTAAGGAAACTCTTCCAAGAAATGAGGAAGTCAGAACTCAACGAAGCGATAGGTTTTTCATGGAAGCAAAGAAACAGGAACCGGCATGACACCCCGCTGCTGAGACGTACCTACCTAACTCTTCTACCCGCTAAACATCAGCATTCAGCGGATGTAAGTGTAACTCTGTTATTATTATTAAGAAGTGTTAAGGCGGTGAAGTGAAATGTTTGCTCTGTTTTGTTGTTGTTTTATTTAATGTGTTAATAAATGTTCTCCTTAAATTGATGTTTTAACCCGCGAGTTACTGGGGGGCTATTTTTTGCCCCCCCCCCCGTTATCTTGCAATAACTCCTAAACGAACACCTGTATCATTACCAAACTTGCAGTAACTTCTCTCACATCAATTCTACACATGTTGGCAAAATGAAAAATATGAGGCTATGATAGGTCAACCGGGAATGACGTCAGAGTTACGTCATGTTCTTCGGTTTTTGTTGCAAAATAATGGTTTGCGGAAAACGCTGTCAAGGGTACGATATTTGAAATAAACTAAATTGTATTAAACAAAATTACTGACAATAGACCGGGCTATCAAACTGCAATCTCGGATTTTTGGATTTTTTTTAAATTCAAAATTTTGAGAAATCCAAAGACATTTTTTTTTGTTTTTACAAAATTTTCAAGAAAAAATCCGAATTATCAAAAAAACAGAACATATGTGATTGAGATGTATGCGGTGAATATGTGTACCAATTTTAAAGTCGATATCTTTCAAATTGACCGAGTTATGACCTTTAAATGACAAAAATCGACCATTTCTCACAGCATTACTATGACAAAAAAAAACGCATTTCCATTTTTGCTTTTTACTTCTATTTATATGGAACAAACAATGTTCTAAGGTCATTTTTCGCGTTCTAGACGAAAAACAAACCCATAAACATGTGTTACAATGCCTAATGACCGTAATCTGCAGTTTGACCTCGTGACTTCGGATGACCTTGACCTGACCCAAGGTCATAAACAGCTTAGAAAGGTACTTATAAGTGTCAGACACACGAATCATACCGATTTATCAACAGCATATGCGTTTAATATCGCAATTTTGCGCGACAATTCCATCCATAGAGACCTTTCCACACGGTCAAACATTTTGTACTTGACCTGATCTGTGACGTCATCGGTGACCCCGAAGTCAACAATATTATGTTTCCCTTGATAAATTTCCCAGGGCTATCGAATGCCGTTTGAATTTTTACATTCGGTCCAGTAGTTCCGGAGATCAGAGGGGGGGGGCAAAAAATAGCCCCCCCCCCAGTAAGTCGCGTTATGAAATATACCCCAGTAACTCGCGGGTTAAGAAGTGGGCGCATGGCTGAAACTTCACATAAATGCAACATAAAAGTTCATCATTAAACATATATGTCGTATCTTGGCCAGAAGGAGAGAAGCCTACCTTATAGGAATCCTGATAACTCTGTCGAATCATATTTTTTCAACCTACAATATCCGCCAGCGATGTTCTATGGCCTAAAACACACCAATTCCACTAATGGCACATGCGTCTCAAGCGCCACTAGGGTCGTGACGTCACAAACAAAATCAAGTTTTTTTTAATACGAGAAATTCAGAGCTAGTTTTAGGGCGGTCTAATATGTGTGTAAGAAGTATATCGGAAAATATATAAAAATACGCTAATTTTGTATGCGTAAAAACCCAATTACCTGTCCCCATCCCCATTGTAAGAATGACGTACTGAAATTGATGAATCGAATGGGATGAGTGATGGAGTGAGAGGAGTGAAGCTAATTCAGGTGCACTTGACGACAAGCCTACCTGAATCCGCATATTGTCCAAACACTAAAGCTGAAGGCTTTGCTACCTTTTCGACAAAACCAACGAAGAACAACATTCAACTAAAGCGTTACGAACAGCAGACTAGGGAAGGCTAACGCCGAAGTTCGGCGTTAATCACTCTGCTCATTTATTCCACCGATTTCAGTACGTAATTCTTATAATTTATTAAACAGAAAGCATAAATTTGTACACCTTGTACAGTGTACACTGTACAGCCCTTATAATGGAACAATCAGTATACATAAATTGCAGTCATTAGCCGTTTTCACGAAGGATTTTGCGTTTGGGGCGTTTGGGGCGTTTGGGGTAAATGGGTCTATAGCTCGTAAGAATGCGGCTTTTCCAGTTGATTTTTGGTATCAATCGCAACTTTATGAATTAATGCATTTTTTGCTGTAAACTCCATTTTAATGATAACACCATAGTTCACTTAAAATTAACCATTTCATCTTTAACTAGCTCTGGTGTTGCCAGACGGCTAGGTTGTTTGTGCGACGCCATCTTGCTCGAATCCCGGAAGTGGCTGGTTCGGGAAATGGTCATATTTTGCAACGACATGGTTTTCAGGAATAATAACTTATTTCAATGAAAAATATATGAATTAGTCCATTCATATTTGCAGTCATATTCACTTTTGAAAGCAAGAAAAGATTGTGTTGCTTTTGAGCCTTGCCTTGCTTTGACCTTGAAGCTAGAAACCTAGCTTTTGTTGCTCAAGCTTTTGTTTGTTGGAAAGCGTTTGTTGTCGTTTGTTGCTGATGATTGTATCGATTATTCCTATTCAACAATAATAGATGCCGCGCCCCCTTCGTGCTATTATTGAATTACGGCAGCAAAAGTTAAACGTAACCAGATATTTCGGTAGCGAGCACGTTATCATACATCTCAATATGTTTGCAACATGTTTTGATGTAGAATAGAGACGCAGAGTTTCTTTTATCTGGAACGGACAAGTGACTAAATATATCAGTCAATATTTTTGTTTGTCCGTGCACTTATGACAGTTATGAAATCATTGATTTTGTTGATAGCTTGTCTTCCCGTTCATCACGCTTCAGTCCAACATCATTCGAGTAGATGATAGATGTTTCAGAACAGCGCACTGCTTTTACGGAGCACAAAATCTAGAAATTTCGGCCAAATTGAGTTTACTCAATAGATACACCATATTCGTTATTTATATTGTGTCATACATGTATTAGGTCACACGAGGACAACATTGGAACAACGGACATCCGCAAAACCTACGAATACGAATACGTCTTTACGAATACAACAAGGGACATTCAACACGAAACGCGGACTGGTCTGGGTATTTATGACACTACGTTTGCGTTCTTGTAAATGAAGCTGAGGATTTCGAAGATCTGGATGAGTTTTTAGCTTCTACAGACTTTGGTGAGGCCAAAAGTATTGACATAAGCGACACACTGTTTACTCGTGGTCATCAACACTGCCGATGTGCTCGCGGGTATGGCTGTAGTCGGGAAGGTGGTCACCCAACGGATGGAAGCCGTTCTCGTCAGCCGTCCAATCCACAGTGTAGGTGACTCCCTCCCACTCGTACGAGTAGGAGCCGCTCCTCACGTAGTTGCCAGATTACGGTACGTTGCCAGGGTAGGAGATGCCATTCTCCTTGGATTCGATAGAGTTGGTGGTTTGGTATCTGTAAATCAGCATGGTATGATCTCAGATGTGTCGCCGTTCACCACACCCTGCGGGTTCACTGTTTCTAACTATTCAGAATACGGCAAAGCTGTTGCGAGCAGACTTCATGCAAGTACTGCCCAATGTTTGTTTGTGGTTGGTTTCATAGTTTTCAAAATGGTGGTTGATTTTACGGACATAGTTTGTTGATAAGATAATCACACTTCATCATGATAATTTTAAACATCCGTTAGAAGTAAAGATGACACATTGTATCATGCAACTGAGAGACCGTTTCCTATTCAGCACGTGTTACACATATTTTACCAATATATGCATGTGTTTATGGATCGTAATGCTGAAGCCAATGGAAAAAAACACCGGTTGAAGGTTTATTGGACTCTACAGGATCCAAATAACCTTTTTTATTGGATCATACCATATTTGGTCATGAATTATTGTAATATTGGATCGCGCGAACAGTTACATGATAACATATTTAATGGACTCACGCCTGCAAAAATGTGTTATTGAACTCGCCTTCGGCTCGTCCAATCACAAAACTTTTGTAGGCGCTCGTCCATTAAATTTTAGTATATGAAGTCACACAAAAAAGCTTTAGAAAGCAAGTGTTGAATGACGAGAAGAAGAAAAATAATGATATATTACAGCATGATCCAATATACAACATAATACAATACAGTGACCGCTGCATAACTCACTTGGCTTCGTAGGCTCCGTCCTCCTCAATGCCGTACTGGAAATTTACAATTCTGGCCTCTTTGTCAGCCACGGCCACAGCCAAGAAACAGAGCAGGATAATCTAAAAAAAAATATATACCTCCCGTTACTTGTCAACGAAGACGATGAGACAGCGCGGCGATCACTCAATAAGCTCTGTAAATATCCGTGATAGCGACGACAATGAACTCAGTCTACCTTGACATAGTGCTGAAAAATGGGTAACACGTTCTTGCTAGCTAGCCAGCTAGTTTGCACGCTAGGTGAAGATAACGTAGTCAATGTATATCAGCATTTATTTTGTTACACCGATTATTTTAGCCCGACTACACTTCGCAGTTCGCAGTCGCACATCGACACTCATGTTCTTGATATTCTTGACCAGATGACGCGGAGCTTCTCACAAACGTCACACCCAGTTTATCAAACAGCGCACCACATGACGTCTCTACTCACGGTCTTCATCTTCAGAGTAGAGTTGATCAACTGATGCCGAAGAAGCATCCCGCTCTCACTTATATATGCGGTGTGGGACGACCACCGCTTTCATCGAAAGCTGCATGACGCTGATGTTTTCATTTGAATCAACATTTTAATTCGCTAGATTATAAAGTAGTAAACGCCAGTGTTGCGGCTGGTCAGTTATCAATCTAATGGAGATAAAAAATCCATGAGCTAACTTGCATCGGATTTTCAACCAAAGGCTGTCAATAGTGTATTACAGCATCATTCATTTGAAGTTGGTATTTAAATACCAAATAATGGAGTTGAAAAATATCTGGAAAATGACGACCCCACACTCCAGCGCTATAGGCATGGCGAGTAGTGCACTATATAAAAGGATGGCGCGGCACGAGTTGAATTAAGTCGTGCACATGCTATGTATGTACACTGCATATTGTGCACTGCATTCATTGATTTGGATCGGCCAAGCCCAACATGGGCCCGCAATGTCAGCTAACCATGTAATTCAGTCCCAGCACCAATTCCGTCAAGCTTGGTGGTGGGCTACGAGGGTCTTACTTTCGCATCTCTTGTAGGCACAATATTACGCTAAATACTTTTCTCCTTGTAAGATTCTGTAAGACGCTATGCCACATACCTCACCAAATACTGCAATTACGCCGTGAAACATGAATATTAAACCACCACAGATTATATATGCTTGCTATATATATATATATATATATATATATATATATATATATATATATATATATATATATATATATATATATGCTTCAGATGTAAATTACAGGAACCTTAACAACATTTGCTAGGTGGAACTATATACAGTCGTCGGTAGTCATTCTTCATCATATGTACTCGAGTTATTCTAATTAAAACAACGAGCAGTTCCAGACAGATGAAACCCTTTTCAGGAAGCCCCAGGCAGGAACTTAGAGAACATCATGAAAAGTGTGGCTGGGCAGTAAAACTTCGATCTGGTTTTGAGAGAAATGAGGCCACCTATATAAAAGTTATTTGCAGCTTTGAACTCTTTTCATCTTGGTGTGCCTTTTGTTCTCTAAATATTTTCCCATTTACCGAATTAAAATATTTTAGCAATTATTTACCCGAAAATGGTCTCCGGTCCACTGTTACTTGTGCAATTACAGTATTTTCCACCTCTAACATGTGGCCATGAACCCAACATTATGTAAACAAATGGATAACGCCACCTTAAAAGCCAATCCAGACATCTTATCAACCACATCTACCTCAAACGGGGAATCAGACTGGGTAAGTGGAATTCCATTATATACTCGTTGGAAAGACACAGCGTTTTAGTAAACACAATTATGATATATCATTGTGAAAGAGGGCGCAGCCATATCTGTTGTTCTCCGCATCGGAATTAATGATGTGCTGAGCTAAGAATCGGAAACTGTCGTCTCTGCCGCCAAAAATCTAGTGATGTTTGTACGCCCCTGTGGCTCAATCGGGAGAGCGCTGGGATTACGATCTGACCCGCCCTGGCGAAGTTGGTTCTCTAGTTTATTTTTAAGTTTATTTCAATCATCATCAACGGGCCAATCAAACCCACTTATAGATGAAGTCACAAACGTGGCGAAACACACGCTAAAACACAAACATACCAACCTAAAAGACACCATACAACATGTGATATAAAATGCGATATAAGACAAAGACATAAGATATTAAGTAGGTACATGACTAGACTGACAACCCAAAAATACCTGCGGCCTACCTAAAAGACATGACCTATGAGATATAAAACACTATGAATACACTGACTAAGAGCATTGTAGTGGAGTAAACGATGACATGTTTCCTAAAATTATAATATACACCATACAACATGTGATATAAAATGCGATATAAGACAAAGACATGATATATTAAATGAGTACATGACTAGACTGACAACTCAAAAATACCCACGGCCTACCTAAAGGACATGACCTATGAGATATAAAAGCACTATGATTACAGTGACTAGAGTGTTGTAGTGGAGTATACGATGACATGTTTCCTAAAATTACCAATCCCTGTATGCCAGATATGCCAGATAGGTCCTTGTAGAGTTTAGGAACATGTTGCAGTGACAAGGGATTCTGACAAACATACTGGACTTGACCGTGTTCACTCTGGCATGCGGCACGTGGAACAACAATCTGCTACGGAGTACACGGGGAGCAGCTGCCAACGAGAATGACTCTACAAGGAAAGACGAGTCAATTTTGTTGTTGTGAATGCTTCTCAGGAGCATGATGTCGTATTGTATACTTCTTGCAGAGAGAGATGCTAGTGCTAGGTTCGGGACACTTCAGCACTCGATACCATTTCGACACTTCTTTAGAAAAAAATAGCCAGGGTGACATAGGTGACCTCTGGAGCCTAAGTATTTGCCTGATCTAAAAACGGAGGGACAGATTGTATTTTTCAAAGACAAAGACATGATATATTTGTATGTGCCTTCTGTTTTTTTTTCACCAGCTACTATAATGTCCGATATATTTGGGAGTCTCTGTGGCAGAATTTAACATTACTAAATTTGACCTGTATTGACCTCTGGTGACCTGAATAATGACCTAAGTCAAAAAATGAATCATATAGTTTCGACATCATTTTTGAAGAGCTATTTTGAAGAGCTATGAAGAGCAGCATTTTTGTTTTTCTACTTCCCATAGCGAGCTAAATTTGACGTGGGTTAAACATCCCCCAGCAGGATGTGGAAAACTTGAAGGCCTGGCGGGGCCCGAAGTTATTTGCTTCATGATGTGATAACATATAAGGATGTTGAAAAAGTATCGGTCATTGCAAAGAAATTCAAATAAAAGAAAACGTCTCACGGCGCTGCACCCACATTTTTTTTAAAAGCATATTAACTACTCAATTTAACGTTGAGTTGAGTTAAAGTTACTTGCGCTGGGCTTTCAAGCTTCTTATTTACAATACATAACTTTGGATTGCTCCAAATTTCGCTGTATTCTTGACCCTGCAACCAATGCATTCCAATCATTTGTGGACAGGGTTTTTGTTTTGATGTCGGTCTGTGCGTGCCACCAGCCAAGGTCGGCATCTGACCATATTTGCATTATGGTGGCGAATGCTGAAAGCGCGGCGCCGGTGCTCGTGCAGGGTATTTAAGCTGACGCACAGCGATTGAGAAGCATCAGTCGGCTATCTCCACACCAGCAATGAAGACCGTGAGTAGAGCCACTAAACAACAAGGCCGCGTGGAGGCAGGAGTTGCACGTAAAAGCCTGTCGTTACCTCGTTGGTAAAATAGTCCAGTCAAACGACAGAATATGCGAAGTTAATGATGAAAATAGGTGAAGGCTGAGTCCTGATAGATAACTAATCCGTCGTTATATATAAGCAGGGTAAAGGTTATTGAAACGTCATTGCTCATTTTTTCGCATTGCTTTTCTATTCATGATTGGCAAGGTATATGGGTAGGGTACGTTCAGGAAACATGATTATTTCACGTAAAATTATAAAATTCCGTGGGTCAGTTTGGAGAGAACACGCAGAAATTTCACGCAGATTGAAGCGCGCCATATCTTCGTCGGTATTGCGTCGCTTCCTTCATAAGGCTTCCAAAAACTTTGAAGCCAATTTTTTAATGTAAGTGGTTACCAAACCGTAAATAAATAATGCTACAATGAGTTACACATATTTGTTTACTTTCACAACCATAACAAACGTACTAAATTTGATGCTGGAACGACAAACTTGCGGAAATCTCAGTTTTTTCCAGGAATTCCACGTCGTTTCGCGGAAAACTCCGCAGAGTTTTTCCTTTCGGTCTCTTCAAACGATCGAGACGAGAATGCTGCGCGAAATGGTACTGAATTTCGCCCTTCAAACACAAGCTTTGTTTCAGATCGTGCTCCTCTGCCTCGTGACTGTGGCCGTGGCCCAGTCTGACAAGGAAGCCAGGATCGTCAACTACCAATACGGCATTGAAGAGGATGGCTCCTTCGCCGCCACGTAAGCAAAATACGGTTCATCACACATCACATCACCGCGTCCTTCTTCGGTTGTTTGCATGGACAATGGACATGCAACGCGTATTGAAATATTGCCTTGTTTAGGCGCATCGCTAATGAGGGATTAGCAACAGCTGAAGTTGGTTAATGGTGTACACAAATAGATTTAAATCGGATGTGTCATGCTAATAGTGAAAACGAACGCCATTTTGCGAGCAAAAACAGCTAAGCTGTCCACCAACACTGGCCTCACTCAGCAACAGAATACAAAGAGCAGTGGCGGAAGTGATTTATGGTTTAGTGTTACCAGTGTTTTTAGGGATGACAAACACTTGACATTTCGCGATGGCCCTCATGTCTGCAGGTTCGAGACAACCAACGGCATTTCCTCCAACGAAGACGGCATCTCCTACCCTGGCAACGTACCGGAATCTGGCAACTACGTGAGGAGCGGCTCCTACTCGTACGAATGGGAGGGTGTCACCTACACTGTCACCTGGACGGCTGACGAGAACGGCTTCCACCCAGTTGGTGACCACCTTCCCGACTTCAGTCACACAAGGGAGCATATCGGAGGTGTGGATGAAGTAGAAGTGAGTGCTGCGTAATTTTAAGTGTATCATCAAAAATGGTATCGAAGGCATCAAAGCAAATCCTGTAGGGCTATTGCAAGGTATTCTTCGACAATAACAAACTTACAATGTATTGTTGTGTCCGTCTTTGTTGAACTTAATTATGTCCTCTGTACCATTGTTGTCTTATTATGAAAAATACAACGAAGAAAACGCCCTTTTCATGACTTTCGAACTGTTGCGAAAAGTGGAATGTGCTCACTACTTATTCGGGTATCCCAAAAACAACTTTTTGACCGTTGATGCTGCTCATCCTAGGAGCAGCGTGCGTCGACGTTGAACCCTGTCTTCCCTATGGTGGTGATAGCGCAACTTGTGGCCACAACGCACCAGCCTCACGCTCGGCCGGACCCGGCTGACCCGCTCGGTCACGTGACCGCCTGCGGCCGGCGAGGGACGGCTACCGGGTTCGTCGTTATAGGCATGTCCTGTTTAATCAAAGCAAAAACTTAAGTGTTCTTTGGCCTTACAAAAATAACGCTTAAGAACAGTCCGCTCGTTTCCCGACCCAATAAGGGCGTTTTACTGGTATATGACGTATCCTATGGAGCTGAGAAGTTACGTATAGTTTATCTCTCAAACTTGGGTCTCAGCTGAAGGACGGGAGAGCAGCGAACCCGACCGTCAAAAGGACCCGATGCGTTGACGCCATGAAGTGAATATGTCGGGTCTGTTGCTTTGACAGAGTACAAATTCAGTCCATGGTGTTTTTGTTGTGCGTTATTGTTGTAGTCTCTAACCCGTTGTGTTACTGTTGTGTACGCCACTGCAGTCTCCATCCCATGGTCTTTCTGGTGAGTTACTGGGTGCATATGGAAGCGTTCAAAGTTGTAGCAGCCAATGCTTGCACCATCCAAAACAACACCATCCAACGCTTGCGACATCCAAATTTCGCCCGGGTAGGGGACATCGTCATCATTCAAGCTAGCAGCAGCCAAAATCGTGGTATCCAGCCACCTCCAAAGTAGTGGCAGCCAAGCTTGCGACCTCCAAAAATAGAACACCGAGGACATCTACCTTCCGGGAACAATTGGTTCAAATATCGCCCGGTAGATGTCTCACCATAGCCAGTGGTGAGACGAAACGCTAGTTGAGTGACGTCACTGGGACACAGTGGAGTGGTGTACAGTGGGACCCAGCATTGTCAGTGCCACCGCCGCCGCCGGCAGGGTCTCAGCCGACCGCCCGGCCACGCCGGGCTGTGCGCGCTGGCGGTAGGTAGCCTTGCCTGCTGGCGGGAGAAATGTTCTGTTCTGCTGGGCCATGGGAACCGTAGGAGCCCGTTTATTTCCTTCGTGTTTTAGATGGGTATGCATTGATCTGGGTATGATGATTTTAGTGAGTAGGTTGACTCTCAGAGTCAACTGTGTTACTGAACAGTCAGCTCAAGTTAGATAGTAATTTCGCTGAGTTCGTGCTCAAGGTTCAACAGACGTCAGCACTAGTTATACTGATCGCATTGCTAATCATCGTATTTTGTTCTTAAATTTGTGAGAAAATTTATTTGTTGATAGCTGCCCCCGTAGTGGATCTGGATAATATTTATCCGACATCGCTCGATTAGCTCAGATTTGTTTGTATAAGTCTGGTATTATACTTCTACGGAGCACTAGGTTTAACATTATTCAGATTGTGTTATACGTGTATTATATCACACGAGGACAACGCTGGGACAACGGACATTGGCACATAAACACAAAACGTAAACACAACACAAACGAACACAAACATGCAGGCTCGAGTACAACAAAGAACATTTATACCAAACACTATTTAGTCTGAGCATTTCTGATGCCGGGTTTGTATTGTTATGACTGATGCTTAGGACTTTTGAGAATCTTCGTGTATGATCAGCTTCCACAGACTAACGAAAATTGATGAGGCCGAAAGTATTGACATAAGCGACACACTGTTTACTCGTGGTCATCTACACTGCCGATGTGCTCGCGGGTATGGCTGTAGTCGGGAAGGTGGTCACCCAACGGGTGGAAGCCGTTCTCGTCAGCCGTCCAATCCACAGTGTAGATGACTCCCTCCCACTCGTACGAGTAGGAGCCGCTCCTCACGTAGTTGCCAGATTCCGGTACGTTGCCAGGGTAGGAGATGCCATTCTCCTTGGATTCGATAGAGTTGGTGGTTTGGTATCTGTAAATCAGCATGGTATGATCTCAGATGTATCGCCGTTCACCACACGCTGCGGGTTCACTGTTTCTATATCTATTCAGAATACGGCAAAGCTGTTGCGAGCAGACTTCATGAGGGCACTGCCTAATGTTTGTTTGTGCTTTGTTTGATAGTGTGTAAAATGGTGGTTGATTTTACGGACATAGTTTGTTTATAAGATAATCACACTTAATCATGATCATTTTAAACATCCGTCAGAAGCAAAACACATACACATTGTACATGAAGTCATAACAAATGCTTTGGAAAGCAAGTGTTGAATGACGAGAAGAAGAAAAAACATGATAAATTACAGCATGATGCAATATACAACATAATACAATACGGTGATCGCTACATAACTCACTTGGCTTCGTAGGCTCCGTCCTCCTCAATGCCGTACTGAAAATTTACAATTCTGGCCTCTTTGTCGGCCACGGCCACAGCCAAGAAACAGAGCAGGATAATCTAAAACAAGCATACACCTCCGTCACTTATCAACGAAGACTATGAGACAGCGCGGGGATCACTCAATAAGCTCTTTAAATACTCGTTATTGGGACGACGATGAACTCAGTCTACCTTGACATAGTAGCCGTTTTCACGAAGGATGAAAAAAAACGGCGCTGAAAAAAATACGGCGCTGAAAAGTTTCTGAAATATTCTGAAAATTACATGCGATTTTTGGCTAGACATGTCCCTGATAACTTTGTAATATGTTGGTAAGAATAAAGTATGTTGACAAAATTGTAATTGATTTTGTGGTAATAAGCAAGATAAGTATTGATAGAATCTTGGTGAAACGTTTCAGGAAGATTCTATGAATACTCACCTTGCTTATTACCACCAAACCGCAATGTTGTCAACATATCTTATTCTTACCACCATATTAAACAAATATGAGGGACATTTCTAGCAAAGATCGCATGTAAAAGTGGTGTAGTTTTCCAAAACTTTCAGAATCTTTGACAAACTTTTCAGTGCAATAATCCTTCGTGAAAACGGATAGTGCTGAAAAATGGGTAACATGTTCGTGCTAGCTAGCCAGCTAGTTTGCACGCTAGGTGAAGATAACATAGTCAATGCATATCAGCATTCTTGCTACACTGATTATTTTAGCCCGACTGCACTTCGCAGTCGCACATCGACATTCATGTTCTCGATATTCTTGACCAGATGACGCGGAGCTTCTCACAAAAGTCACAAACAGTTTCTCAAAGAGCGCACCAGAAGACGTCTCTACTCACGGTCTTCATCTTCAGGGTGGAGTTGATCAACTGATGCCGAAGCAGCATCCCGCTCTCGCTTATATATGCGGTGTAGGACGACCACCGCTTTCATCGAAACTTGCATGACGCTGATGTTTTCATTAGAATCAACATTTTAATTCGCTAGATTATAAAGTAGTAAACGCCAGTGTTGCGGGTGGTCAGTGCTCAATCTTGCTTACGAAAAACAATACATGTTGCCATAAGCTAACTTGCATCGGATTTTCAACCAGAGGCTGTCAATAGTGTACTACAGCATCATTAATTTGAAGTTGGTTTTTAAATACCCAATAATAGAGTTGCAAAAATATCTGGAAAATGACGACCCCACACTCCAGTGCTATAGGCATGGCGAGTAGTGCACTATATAAAAGGATGGCGTGGCATGAGTTGAATAAGTCGTGCACATGCCATGTAGTATATAGATGGCATGCTACAGTAGCTATTGTTGTCTAGTCCGGGCTTCACGTATCCAACTTACGTCAATAAAATTGAAACTCTCCAAAAGCGAGTCGTATAAATCATTGATAACCAGCATAGACTTGCACATTCTAATCCTAGCTTTACAATCCTAAACATTCTTAAAGTAAAAGATATTGCTAGACAACAGCTTATTACAGTAATGCACAAGACATTTAATGAAAGCCTTCCCACTGAACTGGACGCCCTATTTACTTTTTAAAATACTCCAAACATTACAACAAGAAGTAGGCGTCACTTCAATGAAATATTCTCAGAAAAGCTCTATCGCACCAGAGTCGCATCATGGATTGGCCCTAGACTCTGGAATTATGTTATCACACCCCATACATCAGACATGGACTTGAGGATCACATCAAAAGAATATTTTAATAAATTTTCTAAGGAACGTTTCCTCCTGTCATACAACTAACAGCTATAAGAGAAACAACACAAGTACACTTAGTATACTAAACTTCAATACAAATGTAATGCCATACGATACATAATAAGTAACTTATTTATAGTTACGTAATAAGTAACTTATATACAGATCCATAATAAGTAACTTATATATAGATACAAAATAGGTATCTTATAGTAAGTAACACATACAATACACAATGTGTATGTGTGTATGTGTGTATGTGTGTATGTGTGTATGTGTGTATGTGTGTATGTGTGTATGTGTGTATGTGTGTATTTGCAGGTATATATGCCTGAGTAGTTAACATTTCATAAACATACACATATTGAAAGCTCTCTACAGATCTACAGATATAGTTATCCGCCGAACCAGAGCTGGATCCAGCGGAATCGACCAGCAACAAACGTTGCTTAGCTGGGAGGGTTCGCCTTGGTTCCAGCATTGACACATGCCGAACTTGACCAGAACTTGCCCCTCCACTTGAATGATTGGACACTCTTTACTAGCTCCGGGAATGAATGGGAACGTGTGAGTGTAGCATCCGGGGACATAGTTGGGGGGCAGTCATCTGCTGCTTTCAGCAATGACTACTATCTGCCTCTTTTACATGACCACGTCTAACACCAAACCTGCCTCTCTTTTTATGCTTCTTTATGTTTTGTTTCTATTTCCTGGCTGGGAGTGCCGCGACATTTTCTATTTTGTTCTCTAGTGTTAACGTGGGGTGTTGTGTGTCGTTGTGATCGAGGGGAGGGCACTCCTGGTCACCTGCTCATGGGTGGCAGTCTAGAAAACAAATGTACACTACATTGTGCACTGAAATAGTTGATTTGGAACGGCCAAGCCCAACATGGGCTCCGTATGTCAGCTAACCATTTATTTCAGTCCCAGCACCAATTCCGCCAACCTTGGTGGTGGGCTATGAGGGTCTCACTTTCGCATCTCTTCCAGGCACAATATTACGCTAAATACTTTTCTCCTTGTAAGATTCTGTGAAACGCTATGCCACATACCTTACCAAATCCTGCAATTAAGCCGTGAAACATGAATATTAAAACACCACGGATTATATGCATTGATGTAACTCGCATCACGACTGGTACCTAACTTGTACAAACACATTTTCTTGCTTCAGATGTAAATTACAGGAACCTTAACCTTTGCCAGCTGGAACCATATAAGGTCGTCGGTAGTCATTCTTCATCATATGTACTCGAGTTAGTCTAATTAAAACAACGAGCAGTTTCAGACAGACTGCTAGCCCCAGACAGGAACTCAGAGAACATCATGAAAAGTGTGGTTGGACCGTAAAACGTCGATCTGGTTTTGAGAGAAATGAGACCACCTATATAAAAGTTATTTGCAGCTATGAACTCTTTTCATCTTGATGTGCCTTTTGTTCTCTAAACATTTTCCCATTTACTGAAGTATAATATTTTAGCAATGTTTTACTCCAAAATGGTCTCCGGTCCATTGTCACTTGTGCAATTACAGTATTTTCCACCTCTAACCTGCGGCAATGAACCCAACATTATGTAAACAAATAGATAACGCCACCTTTAAAGCCAATCCAGACATCTTATCAAGGACATCTACCGCAAACGGGGGATCAGACTGAGAAATTGGAATTCCATTGTATACTCGTTGGAAAGACACAGCGTTTTAGTAAACACAATTATGATGCATCATTGTGAAAGAAGGCGCAGCTAAATTTGTTGTTCTCCGCATCGGAATTAATTATGTGCTGAGCTAAGAATCGGAAACTGTCGTCTCTGCCGCCAAAAATCTAGTGATGTTTGTACGCCCCTGTGGCTCAATCGGGAGAGCGCTGGGATTACGATCTGACCCGCCCTGGCGAAGATGGTTCGGGACATGCTTCAGAGCTCGATACCTTTTCGACACTTCTTGAAAAAAATAGCCAGGGTGACATACGGTGACCTCTGGAGCCTAAGCATTTGCCTGATCTAAAAATGGAGGGACATATTGCATTTTTCAAAGACTTTGTATGTGCTCTCTGTTTTTGTCTTCTTCTCTTCACCAGCTACTATAATTTCCGAGATATTTGGGAGTCTCTGTGGCAGAATTTAATATTACTAAATTTGAGCTGTAATGACCTCTAGTGACCTGAATAATGACCTAAGTCAAAAAATGAATCATATAGTTTCGACATCATTTTTGAAGAGCTATTTTGAAGAGCTATGAAGAGCAGCATTTTTGTTTTTCTACTTCCCATAGCGAGCCAAATTTGACGTGGGTTAAACATCCCCCAGCAGGATGTGGAAAACTTGAAGGCCTGGCGGAGCCCGAGGTTATTTGCTTCATGATGTGATAACATATAAGGATGTTGAAAAAGCAACGGTCGTTACAAAGAAATGCAAAGAAACGAAAACGTCTCATAGCGATGTACCCACATTTTAAAAAAAAGCATATTAACTACTCAATTTAACGTTGAGTTGAGTTAAAGTTACTTGCGCTGGGCTTTCAAGCTTCTTATTTACAATACATAACTTTGGATTGCTCCAAATTTCGCTGTATTCTTGACCCTGCAACCAATGCATTCCAATCATTTGTGGACACGGTTTTTGTTTTGATGTCGGTCTGTGCGTGCCACCAGCCAAGGTCGGCCTCTCACCATATTTGCATTATGGTGGCGAATGCTGGGATGCTGGAAGCGCGGCGCTGGTGCTCGTGCGGGGTATTTAAGCTGACGCACAGCGATTGAGAAGCATCATTCGGCTATCTCCACTCCAGCAATGAAGACCGTGAGTAGAGCCACTAAACAACAAGGCCGCGGGGAGGCAGGAGTTGCACGTAAAAGCCTGTCGTTACCTCGTTGGTAAAATAGTGCAGTCAAACGACAGAATAGGCGAAGCTAATGATGAAATTAGGTGAAGTCTCAGTCCTGATAGATAACTAATATGTTGCTATATATAAGCAGGATAAAGGTTATTGAAACGTCATTGCTAACTTTTTTCCGCATTGCTTTTCTAGTCATTATTGGCAAGGTATATGGGTAGGGTACGTTCGGGAAACATTGATTATTTCACGTAAGATTATAAAACTATGTAGGTAAGTTTGGAGAGAACACGCAGTAAATTCACGCAGATTGAAGCGCGCCAGCTTCGTCGGTATTGCGTCGCTTCCTTCATAAGGCTTCACAAAACTTTGAAGCCAATTTTTTAATGTAAGTGGTTACCAAACTGCACACAAATAATGCTACAATGAGTTACACATATTTGTCTACTTTCACAACCATAACAGACGTACTAAATTTGATGCTGGAGCGGCAAACTTGCGGAAATCTCAGTTTTTCAAGAATTCCACGCCGTTTCGCGGAAAACTCCGCAGAGTTTTTTTCCATTTCGGTCTCTTCAAACGATCGAGACGAGAATGCTGTGCGAAATGGTACTGAATTTCGCCCTTCAAACACAAGCTTTGTTTCAGATCGTGCTCCTCTGCTTCGTGGCTGTGGCCGTGGCCCAGTCTGACAAGGAAGCCAGGATTGTCAACTACCAATACGGCATTGAAGAGGATGGCTCCTTCGCCGCCACGTAAGCAAAATACGGTTCATCACACATCACATCATCGCGTCCTTGTTCGGTTGTTTGCATGGACAATGGACATGCAACGCGTATTTAAATATTGCCTTGTTTAGGCGCATCGCTAATGAGGGATTAGCAACAGCTGAAGTTGGTTAATGGTGTACAAAATATATTTAAATCGGTTATGCTAATGTTATGCTAATGGTGAAAACGAACGCCATCTTGTGAGCAAAAACAGCTAAGCTGTCCACCAACACTGGCCTCACTCAGCAACAGATTACAAAGAGCAGTGGCGGAAGTGATTTATGGTATAGTGTTGCCAGTGTTTTTAGGGGATGACAAACATTTTACATTTCGGTATGGTTCTCATGTCTGCAGGTTCGAGACAACCAACGGCATTTCCTCCAACGAAGACGGCATCTCCTACCCTGGCAACGTACCGGAATCTGGCAACTACGTGAGGAGCGGCTCCTACTCGTACGAGTGGGAGGGTGTCACCTACACTGTCACCTGGACGGCTGACGAGAATGGCTTCCACCCAATTGGTGACCACCTTCCCGACTTCAGCCACACAAGGGAGCATATCGGAGGTGTGGATGAAGTGGAAGTGAGTGTTGCGTAATTTAAAGTGTATCATCATAAATGGAATCGAAGGTAGCAAAGCAAAGCCTGTAGGGCTATTGCAAGGTATTCTTCGACAATAGCAAACTTACAATGTATTGTTGCGTCTGCCTTCGTTGAACTTAATTATGTCCTCTGTACCATTGTTGTCTTATTGTGAAAAAAATACAACGAAGAAAACACCCTTTTCATGACTTTCGAACTGTTGCGAAAATCGGAATGTGCTCACTACTCATTAGGGTATCCCGAAACAAAAATAAGTTTTGGCCGTTGAAGCTGCCCATCCTAGGAGCAGCGCGCGTCGACGCTGAATCATGTCTTCCCTATGGTGGTGATTTGGCAACTTGCGGCCACAACGCACCAGCCTCGCGCTCGGCCGGACCCGGCTGACCCGCTCGGTCACGTGACCGCCTGCGGCCGGCGAAGGACGGCTACCGGGTTCGTCGTCCGTGCATGTCTTTTAATGAAAGCAAAAATTTAAGTGTTCTTTGGCATACAATATAGCGCTTAAGAACGGTCTGCTCGTTTCCCGACACTATAAGGGCATTTTACTGGTATATTACGCATGCTATGGAATTCCGAAGTTACGTATAGTTTATCTCTCAAACTTGCGTCTCAACTGAAGGACGGGAGTGCAGCGAACCCGACCGTCAACAGGACGCGACGCGTTGAGGCCATTGACGTGAATAAGTCGGGTCCGTTGCTTCCACAGCGCACAAGTTCAGCCCGTGGTGTTTCTGTTGTGTGCGCTACACTGGTCTCTAAACCGTGGTGTTACTGTTATGTGCGCTACTGCAGTCTCTAAACCGTGGGGTTTCTGTTGTGTGCGCTACAGTGGTCTCTAAACCGTGGTGTTACTGTTGTGTGCGCTACTGTAGTCTCTAAGCCGTGATGTTACTGTTGTGTGCGCTACTGCAGTCTCTAAACCGTGGTGTTACTGTTGTGTGCGTTACTGCAGTCTCTAAACCGTGGTGTTACTGTTATGTGCGCTACTGCAGTCTCTAAACCGTGGGGCTTCTGTTGTGTGTGCTACTGTGGTCTCTAAACCGTGGTGTTACTGTTGTGTGCGCTACTGTAGTCTCTAAACTGTGGTGTTTCTGTTGTGTGCTCTACTGCAGTCTCCAGGGTTTGGTGTTACTGTTGTGTGAGCTACAGCAGTGCAGTATCCATCCTTGGTGATACATTTGTCTTACAAGTCGGGCCCACTGGCAATGCACATCAGTTTGTACACCACAAAAAGGAACGAAATGATCCTGTGCGTGCCGTTGATCAAACCACAGTAGGCTTGTATGTAAAAGGAATAGTTATTGACTTGTTGATTTAATGTTGAAATGCGGACGCAAGGATATAACGCACTCCGCGGGCATGGTTTACCCATGGGCGCATCGCAACAAGGATTACAACCAATACAGTCGGTAACCAATCTATTTTGCCCGTGTTATTCAAAGCAAGGTTATAATTAGCTCTTTTGCATGGGGAAAATATTTGGAGAGAACCGCCCGCTCGGTTCACGACCAAATGAGGACGTTTTACGGGTTCAATATTCAAAATTTAACCAAAAGAAAGGCATGAAAGTGCTGAAATATTTCCTAAAACACCTAATTCATTCCCTTATTTCCCATAGAACTGCTCTCAAAAGTTTGGTGTACATTTGTATTTTCATCGCGCATGACCGCTTGTCGGATCGAGACCAGCCGGTTGCGGCATTCATTTGGAGACCATAGCACATGGGGCATGTCGTCTTACCAGATGCAGCCAAAGTAGGAAGAGGTGCTATCGCCACTGATTCAATAATATGTGAGAATTGAGCATCACACCGGAAGGAAATGCCAACTGCAGCCAGCCTCCTTACTCCTTAGCAATCCCAGGCACGTCTGCGTTCTCACATCATCCAGTGTTAGCAATTAATCCGCGCCCCGCTGGGGTATTCAGCCGAACACTGCACTGGGTGGGCTGGGACTGGGGGGGGGGGGGCGGAATCTGCCCCCTCGTTATTTTCCGATACAATAACCGCAGCGAGACGCGCAAGGCGGTTGTCGAAAGCTCTTAATGAGACGCATCTAAAGCATAAGCGACATTTTCCAAAGAAGGGGATATGTCAGATCACGGTCAGGTCGAAGGTCAAAATCGAGGTGTTTGAGTTCATGGGCCATATTTTCCATCAAAGCCTTAGATTGCGACTATTATCTCACAAAGTGCTTTCAAAGGTATAATACATCTCCCGCATAAGCGAAATCGAAATGGTAAGCAGAGGTCAAGGTATGGTCAGGTCACAAAAGGTCACTATTGGCAAGAGGTCTACGAAAGCTTTGAAACACATATTTTACGGGTTATTTTACACGTATAATTCGATAGTAGCACCCATTTTCATAACCTCACTCCATATAATGGCCCTCAGGTCATGGCCAGGTCACATCATATCACAAGTAGAAATTGATTAATATACATAAAAAACGCATGTTTATAGACGAATTTTGTATCCGAAATACAGTGGTTGCGTTGATTTGTCTGTATCTGGTCAATAAAAGCTAACAAAGCAACTTAGAAAATTACGGCATGAGTTACTTATACTTAGGAAGTCACAAGTCAGTCAAAAATATAAAAAAGATGTTGCTTTTGAAATTAGGTTTGGGTATCGTATATACTTGGTTCTCCATTATATATTCTGTTTTTTAATAGTTTCGAAAATGTTGATTTTGTGGACATTTTCTGAAAAAGACCAATTTTGTATTTGTGGGATAACAAAAGTAAAAGTTTGCAAATCCGAGATTGCCATGTTGAGGAAAATGCAATTAGCTTTCTTTTCACGTTTTGATTTATAATTTGCTTCAAAACTCGATTTGATACGATTTTTCAAACATTTACCGTTTTTCCACCAACAATGGCATGACTTGACGTCACTAAAACGTCATTATCTCCGAAAGCACTTCAACAAATTGCATTACAACTTTTTGCAAAGATGTATAATTTACGCAGCACCAGGTACTGACAAGTTCGCTTCAATATCTATCAACTGTTTCAAGTTATTGAGAAAATACGGGAGATGGTCAGATTATGCTCCCCCCTCCCCAGCGGGGCGCGGGTTATGTTTATCACAATCATATAATTAAATAGATGCCTATCTCTCTCGATGATCCACCGTAAAGGGGTCATTGCCATCAATATATTAAGCTCTATTTGGCAGGATCCAGTGCTATCTCTGTTATTTGTCTCCATCGTACGATGCGTGTGTAGAATAACATACCAGTAGACCATTAGTGAAGGTTGCAGCCAGACCACTGAGTGCATTCGTGGCGAAACTGCGTAGTATTGTCTATATGTTGTCCCCACTTAAGGGCTAGTTTATTCGATGCCTTAAATTACATGGTTACATACATTCACGCAGTCATGATTCACGTCATCATCGGCACAAAACATTGTTGGTCAACAAACAGCGACGCTATACGGACAACCGTGTGCGTGTGCGTGTGCGTGTGCGTGTGCGTGTGCGTGTGCGTGTGCGTGTGCGTGTGCGTGTGCGTGTGCGTGTGCGTGTGCGTGTGCGTGTGCGTGTGCGTGTGCGTGTGCGTGTGCGTGTGCGTGTGCGTGTGCGTGTGCGTGTGCGTGTGCGTGTGCGTGTGCGTGTGCGTGTGCGTGTGCGTGTGCGTGTGCGTGTGCGTGTGCGTGTGCGTGTGCGTGTGCGTGTGCGTGTGCGTGTGCGTGTGCGTGTGCGTGTGCGTGTGCGTGTGCGTGTGCGTGTGCGTGTGCGTGTGCGTGTGCGTGTGCGTGTGCGTGTGCGTGTGCGTGTGCGTGTGCGTGTGCGTGTGCGTGTGCGTGTGCGTGTGCGTGTGCGTGTGCGTGTGCGTGTGCGTGTGCGTGTGCGTGTGCGTGTGCGTGTGCGTGTGCGTGTGCGTGTGCATCTAGATGTTGCTTCCCCCTACTGGTATTCCGATTTACATAATAAACGACATGACGATTGACGGTTGTGGTCAGTAAGCGATGGATGTTGGTTGAAGGTGAGCGTATATTATTTGTATGTCAATTATAGTCAGTCATACAAAATAAGAAAATCATAACATCAATTTATCATATATTTAAGTACATTAGGTTACACGAGGACAATGTTTACATATACATGTTATTTGCATGTCAAGAATGATATGTATAATATGTGTTCACTAATATCTAGGTACTAATCAAATTCCCCATTTTTGTAGGATGCATACTTATTTAGCTTCCTTGTCTATCAACATCATGTGTACAAATATTGATTTGATTGGCAAATTATCAACTTAAACTTAATTCGGCCTACCTAGTATGTTCGGCGTTATGATGCTTGGGTATGCATTGGAATCTTTCCTATTTAACCCGCGAGTTACTGGGGGGCTATTTTTTGCCCCCCCCCCCCATCCCGTTATTTTGCAATAGCTCCTGTACAAACACCGATATCGTCACAACATTTACAGTACCTTCTCTCACATCAATTCTACACATGTTGGCAAAAGGAAAAATATGAGGTTATGATAGGTCAACTGGGAATGACGTCAGAGTGACGTCATGTTCTTCGGTTTTGGTGGCAAAATAATGGTTTTCAGAAAACGCTGCCAAAGGTACGATGTTTGAGATAAACTCAATTGTTATAAATCAAATTACTGAAAATAGACCGGGCTATCAAACTGCCATCTCGGATTAGTGAGGGTTTTTTATTCAAAATTTTGAGAAATCCAAATACATTTGATTTTTTACAAAATTTCAAGAAAAAAACAGAATTATCCAAAAAGCGGAATACATGTGATTGACACGTATGCGGTGAATATGTGTACGAAATTTGAAGTCGATATCTTCTAAAATGACTGAGTAATGACCTTTAAATTACACAAATCGACCACCTCTCACGGCATTACTATGCATAAAAAACGCATTTCCATTTTTGCTTTTTACTTCTATTTAAATGCAACAAACAATGTTCTAAGGTCATTTTACGCGTTCTAGACGAAAAACAAACCCATAAACATGTGTTACAACGCCTAATGACCGTAATCTGCAGTTTGACCTCGTGACCTCGGATGACCTTGGCCTGACCCAAGGTCATAAACAGCTTAGAAAGGTACTTAGAAGTGTCAGACACACGAATCATACCAATTTATCGACAGCTTATGCGTTTAATATCGCTATTTTGCGCAACAATTCCATCCATCGAGACCTTCTGACACGGTCAAACATTTTGTACTTGACCTGACCTGTGACGTCATCGGTGACCTTGAGGTCAACAATATTATGTTTCCCTCAATAAATTTCCCAGGGTTATCGAATGCCGTTTGAATTTTTACATTCGGTTTAGTAGTTTCGGAGATCCGAGGGGGTGGGCAAAAAATAGCCCTCCCCCAGTAAGTCGCGTTATGAAATATACCCCAGTAACTCGCGGGTTAATTGATTCGCTCACAGCGTCTATGTCAGGATCACTGAGACAGGCTCACTCACAGCGTCTATGTCAGGATCACTGAGACAGGCTCACTCGCTAGTTCATTTTGTTGATTCTCACTTGATTTGATTTAAAAAAATCACTTTATCCGGCTTCCGCCGGTGGTGTATTTTAACATGCATTCATACACATATACAAATAACACATGACACGGATCAGCTGTGCATTTTTTTAACATAGAAAACACTTCAAAACATACAATCACCCACACAACATCAAACGCCTCATCAGCGGCATCGGCGGACCCCGCGCGCCGCGCGCGTGTGTGTGTGTGTGTGTGTGTGTGTGTGTGTGTGTGTGTGTGTGTGTGTGTGTGTGTGTGTGTGTGTGTGTGTGTGTGTGTGTGTGTGTGTGTGTGTGTGTGTGTGTAGGTGTGTGTGTAGGTGTGTGTGTGTGTGTGTGTAGGTGTGTGTGTGTGTGTGTGTGTGTGTGTGTGTGTGTGTGTGTGTGTGTGTGTGTGTGTGTGTGTGTGTGTGTGTGTGTGTGTGTGTGTGTGTGTGTGTGTGTGTGTGTGTGTGTGTGTGTGTGTGTGTGTGTGTGTGTGTGTGTGTGTGTGTGTGTTTCGTTGTAGGCGCATGAATCACACGCCCGGAAGCAGCACAGGCCCACCCCATAGTCACAACTGGTTAATGCAAACAAAGCATAGCACATTAATTAAATGAAATGAAAGCATGAGTGAAAAGTTAATAATTTTACTAACCCTTCATTCAAACACTTGCCTCAGCCGTTCCCATTTCTGCTCGAATTTATCTAAACTGCCTTTCGCTTTGGCAACGTAATATTCTTTTTTAGTTCGAGCTTTAGCGATTGCCAGGGGCGGATCCAGGGGGTGGCCGCAGCGGTCGCGCCCCCCCCCCCCCCCTCCCGCCAGAAGAGCGCCCCACGGGCTGTCTGTCGTCGGGCGCCGCCAGGCACCCGGCGATGGACAGCCCGTGAGCACGCAGCGTCCCTATGGACCGCTTGGAGGCCCTGGTGAAAGTAACTTACCGAGTATCAGGTCATACAGGTCATGGCCTGGTTCTTTTGACCCGAGGCGCCCTTCCGGGCAGTGACGGCGCCCTTACGGCCAGTGGCGGCGCCCTTTCGGCCATTGATGGCGCCCTTTCGGCCATTGACGGCGCCCTTCCGGCCAGTGACGGCGCCCTTTCGGTTAGTGACGGCGCCCTTTCTTTGGATGGCGCCCCTATATTTTTTGAAGGCGCCCCTAAATTGGTCTGCGGCCACCCCTCCTAAAATATCCTGAATCCGCCCTTGGCGATTGCATCATGATTTGTATACTTGGTTGAGTTGACATTAATCGTGCTTTATGTATACAGGCCTTACATAATGATATTATAAGCGTTTCTAAGTTGGACGTTTCAACAAGGAAAAACCAGTTAAATGCATTTATATTTATTCTGACTTGGTATGTTGTCCTTAAATGTGATAGTATCTCCTTAATGAACAGTTGAGTTTTGGGACAGTGCCAAAAGAGATGGCTAATGGTTTCAATAGCTGTTTCACAGAATGTACAGGTACTTGATTGTTTCATATGTATTGTTTTCAAATATTTATTAGTTGCGTAAATTCTATTTACTATTCGAAAATGAAGGTATAGAAGATAAGTGGAGGTCGTTGCAGCACTAACATTATCTAAATTTCCTTCCGTGTAATTACTTATATCTGCCACCCATTTTGCTCGCAGACGATTTGAGAAATTTATCAATACATTTGTAGTAATTTAAAGCAGGAAGATCGGTTAAGGTAAAATTAATTTAACCGGTAGGTAAATGATATTAGAACGTGTGAGAAGTGCAATGTAATCAGAACGGACATATTTACCAATTACAATATAATGAGCATGTAAGGTGATCTAATTATTCAATCGGTTGAACATGGACATTCCAACTTAAGCGGAAGGGCCTACTAAGAAAGTTATGCGTCTTCAGCAACTAAGTCTTTTTTGGCTGAATAAGAAAAAAACGTATTCACTAATGTACCATTTGTTTTATACCAGTGACTACCTACCATCAACACGTATAATCAATTATCTTCGGAAATTGGGCCACAAACGGTATCAATCTTCATCAGGCGGTCAATCAAACATGTTCATTTGTTATAAATTCAGTGCAAGTCTTTTGACTTCGAACGAAGCTCTGGGACAGGAGTACAAGCCCAAGCAAGGCTTGTTGAGTTGATCCTGTAACCTACCATCTTCCGTTCTGTGCTACTGACAGTCATATAAGGTGAAGTATGTGGTCCTACAAAAACTTATAAATGTCCGTTCAGTGCTCCCGTCCCTTCTTACTCCACACAGGAACATTGCTTCCCGAAAGAGGGTCAGGAGTCACATAGCTGCCTTACCCCCGGTTTGGGAACTAATCATAAATAGTGTAGACGTAAAATCTGCCGCATCAAACGAAGATGGCGCAGGCGAATCTGTTGGCTAACATTTCAGATCAGAAGAACACAAATTTCTTCATTGTATTTTCACAGCTTGGTACAGAAGCGAACAAGTCATTTCAAGAATCACAATGAAGAATATAAGCAAATTTTACAATTGTGAAGATGATTCAAATGAATCGAGTCTTCGCTCCAGCCTCCCACAACCTATCAAATAGCATACACTCTAGGATTACAGACTCAATAGTCACTGAACCATTCCTTTACTACGCCTCTGCGGCGCTCACTTCTACCTCCTCCACATCGCCGATATGTTCCCTCGTGTGACTGAAGTCGGGCAGGTGGTCACCAACTGGGTGGAAGCCGTTCTCGTCAGCAGTCCAGGTGACAGTGTAGGTGACACCCTCCCATTCGTACGAGTAGGAGCCGCTCCTCACGTAGTTGCCTGACTCCGGTACGTTGCCAGGGTAGGAGATGCCGTCTTCGCTGGAGGAAATGCCGTTGGTTGTCTCGTACCTGCAGAGGTGTAGCACATTTTCAGGGCAGGTGGCAGGACGCCGCTCGGTGCCGCGTGACATGATCCATAGGTATCTGTACGTAACTTGCAGTTATAATGAGCATGAGCATAAGTTGATTATGATCCGTAATCCTGTTAATGTATTAATCCATTCCCATGTTTGTGTAAAGAACTCAATGGCATCCAAGTGGTGCAGAATCACATGAGCACATATATCAAATAAGCATCGTATTGCATAAGTAAACGCATTGCATTAATATTGATTGTTTCTTGTATCGCTATCGAAAATGTACGTATGATATTCGCTTGTATCATATCGTATTTAATTGGGACACTAGCCGCTGGCTTATATAATGATTATATTTGCAATCATCCTTGCGATTTGTTAGTACATCTTCGTTAAACAGGTGTAACATTTATATGAAATGATCTTAGGACGCCAACCATTGTCATTATCCTAGATTGGAATGTTCAAAATGATGTCACATCAAAGTATTTTGATGGGCCGTTTGGAATTATCATCACAGGGCAGGCAAATTTCGAGATGTCTATACTCATCTATTGGGGAATGTAGTTATAATCAAACACAAATGTTTGCATTTACTCCTCAGGACAACCAATGCAAAAGCCTATTCGTCCTAGAGATATACAAATCATAATGCTGCTCAAAAATGGGAAAAACATTATACATTTTCTTTTATCGATTACCTATCACTTAACCTTTAGTGCTAAATAATTTCAATGATGGCCTTTTCCTCGCAAATAGAAAAGAACACTTCAAGATAAATTATATTGAAGTGAATTTTCGTGCGCACCCCGTTTTCAAACAATATAAAAACGATAACGCTTGTAGATAAACAAACAATCTGCTGCTTTGTTTCTCTTCACGTGTTATCGTTGTTATTTGTTTGAAAATGGGCGACGCCCTGTGTTCTTTTCTATTTGCGAGGAGAATCGTCATCATGCAGTTTTTGTGTTTGTTTAAACAAACATTCCTCACACGAGCACCTCATGGGACACATTTGCAGCCCTCATCCCGTTCCATTATATTCCGGGCCATTCAACCAGACCCAAACCCGTTACAATCAAAATTAGTAACTGATGAAGTAATTTAATCCCATTCCCACCAGTTACAGCATATTTCACCATTTTTAGTGCTAAAAAATGATACGGCCTGTCCCAAACCCGTTCCAACCCGTTACATTAAAAAAATGCCCCATTCCCACCCATTTCCATCGCATTCCCATTCTCATATGGGATTCCCATTCCATGAAGGGCTCTAACGAGCACTCAAGAATATTGCAGCGTTAGTGCTAAATCCTTTTCTCATTGTTGTCTTCATGTTTGCCCTCGACTTGCCTTGGATGATTTTGTTACCCAAAACTTAACAAACTCTTAAGCCATGTTTCTTACGTGGCAGCGAAGGAGCCATCCTCTTCAATGCCGTATTGGTAGTTGACGATCCTGGCTTCCTTGTCAGACTGGGCTACGGCCACAGCCACGAAGCAGAGGACAACAATCTTAAACAGAATGGTAAAACTTGTCAGCCATTTAACAGTAACACCAAAGTTGCGCCACAGCTCGAACAAGAACAGTTTGAGTGTTTCATTGGAATTGATGCAGTTTACCACCTAGAATATCATGCGGTCTTAACTAGTGACATATGCGTCAAAAAGACAGCATCAGCACGTGTAACAGCTGATAGACGTTGAGCCATCACAGTTCAGCTCACAGCTCGTATTATCCGCCGCATTTCCTTTTTGCTAAACTTTTAACCTATTTCAAAGAGGCATGATCTATTAAAAAGCGTCCGTCTATCTAGGACTACATATTAGGGGAGTGCCACCGCTCACCGTCTTCATTGTTGGACTGAAGAGGGTTATCTGGTACCGCTCAATCACTGCGCGTCTGTTTAAATACCCGCACAGGCGGCACCACCACCTCCGACATCTGCCACAATAACACAAATCTGATCTCAGACCGACCTTGAGCGCTGGCATGCTAATCGAAACTGAAAATAGCCGTGAGGTGCAGCATAGATAAGATATTCACGTGCGTCATCAAGTGCAGTTGTGGAGTGTCAGAGAGGAGTTGTTTAGAACCAGAGCTGCGAGCGTCGGAGTCGAAGTCGGAGTCGGAGTCCGTCGGAGTCGGCAGTTTTGGCCGGAGTCAGAGTCGGAATCGCTAAAATCTTACCGACTTCGGCTCCGGCCCGGAGTTGGAGTCGACTTTTTGGCAATTGGCGATTACTTTAGTGAGGAGAATAGTCGCCGGCCTATGGACATTAACTTTACACCCCTTTCGAAAGAAAGTGAGTGGAAAATGAAACCTATTGAACGTTTCTCATTTACCGGTAGATGTCCGCCTGATGAAGATAGGGCAATAATTTTAACGTCATCTGATGATGATTGGGGCTTTGAACACACCGAATCTTATGGTGACCAAGTTACCTAAATCAAATTCAAAATTTGACCTCAGGTCAAGGTAATTTAAGGTCATGTGGTGAACCAGGTATGTCGTGCTGCGCAATAACGGACGAGTCTCGAAGAGACATACTCAGTGGTGCCGGTCTCACGTTCTTTTCTTCATTTGTATGATATCAAGAGTTATTGGCAAAGAAGTGCTGGTCACCTCAAATGACCTCACTCGATCTTGTAGGGGTTATGTAGCAATAATTATACTTGGGTTATCAAGCATGAGCTATAATAGCATAATCTTAAAATAATTATTCCGGTCTAATGCGTATCCTCCGATACGATTTGTTTTAATATTTTATCGCTGACTTATGATGGGAAGGTCACGAAACTGACCTGACCTTAGGTCACCGATATACACAAAACAAAATATGAGATAGCAGGGTTGTAGGTACCTATATATGGCTTGATTACGTCCTGCGAGTTTTGAAGTGCTCAGCCAAACACTGTGGCCAATGGCTGTGGCACGACCACAAAGTATCTAGCTCGCTTGCGGATTTAACTATGCTTAAAACAAACTTGACTTCGTAAAAGTTGTTTATATTTCCTTAAAAATCAGAAAAGACGCCAATTTTTGGTCGATTTCAGTCGTTTAGGGGCATGGCACAATAGTCTGTCCCCCTTGCATCCGCCCTTGAGCACCCCTAATTATTTTTCGAAATACACAATCCTGACTGGTAGACTTGGTTGCCAGAGGCGAGGCGGCGGAGAGCGGCGCACTGACTGGCCAGCTGTAAGACAGCGCAGGTTCAAGGAGCAGCAGCAGCTCCAGCGAAGACGAGCTGGAGCGAGGGGCTGAAGTCCAGCTTCAGCCCCAGCTCAGGAAGCCAGGCGGCTGGCTGCGCTCGCCGCTTTTTCCCCGTATCGTGGGTATCGCGCCGCTTTTTGCCCGTATCGGGCACGCCTGCAGGCGAGCACGACTGGACTTGACGCGCGGGCGGCGTACCATTGTTCTCCATACTGATCAGGGAATAAAGACAAACGAGAACAATAGATGGCATTGCAGATATTGTTTTCTAGCATGCGGTTGGGGAACGGATATAGGCCGGAGTCGGAGTCGGAGTTGGAATTGCTAAAATTATGTCGACTCCGCAGCCCTGTTTAGAACTGTACGATTCAAAATTATAAAGATATGCAAACAAATAAAGTGAGTAATTTCTGTGCAACTAAAGCATTGACAAAAATAAATATATCTGTTAACACGCGCACGGCCGGGGGTCTGGGCCAACCATGAACGGCCGGGGGTGGATTGATTTCAGCCCCCCCCCCCCTCCGCCAGATCTTGAAAACCAAGAAACGTAGCGACAAGCGGACAACGGCGTTAGATAGCTTAAGACAAGCTCTAACGAAATTATTTAAATTTTTATTTCAGGTCAATATTGATGTCACCAGAGGTCATCAAATGTCAGATTTTCCAGTTTTAGGACGTCGCTCCAGTAACCCAAAATATGTCGGCAACTATGACAGTTAGGAACAAACGGAAAAAAGCAATGTAAAGTTCTTAAATGTAAAGTAATGTAAAGTAATGTATGTAAGTAATGTAAAAGTAATGTAATTCAAAGTAAAGTGCAAAATTAAATCGCCATTGCGTCCTCAAATTCTATCTCGGGTCAACAGTTTCGGCTCCAGAATTCATCAAAAGTTAAGAAGGCTATTTTTTACAAAGCTGTTTTTCGCAAATAACATTTTACCTAATAAGGATAAGGAAATACGTTTGACGTCATCGTATTTGTTTTGTCAAGGTGCTTCGAATCATATTCATGTTGACCAGATTAGGTCAAACATGAAATTTGACCTCAGGTCAAGGTCAAGTGGTGACCCAAGTAGGTCATGTTGCATATTGGGAAACGTGTCTCGATAAGACAAACACGTTGGTACCGGTTTCACTTTCTATCTTCATTGTGTCAAGAGTTATTGACAAAAAGTGTTGATAACCTCGGATGACCCCGGCTGACCCTGTAGGGGTCTCGACCTTTGGTCACCAATATAAAAAAAAATCCATTAAGGGTCACGGAACAAAAATTGCACCTCAGTTATCAAAATTGGCATATGATAACATGATCCATAAGGAATTGGGCTGCTATCATGCGTATCCTCGGAATAGGAAGCATTTCAATATTTCCCCATTGACTTATAATGGAGAGGTCACGAAAATGACCCGACCTTAGGTCACCGATATACAAAATCCGAGATATACGTATATTAGGTACCTATAACCTTATGAAATCTTTTAAGTTTGAAACCAATCGGCCAAAAACTGTGGCTGTGGTATGACCACAAACTTTTTGGAGGTGGGGTCACATGACCTTGCCTGGTGACCTGACCTGAGATGACCCGAAGTGTTTTGTTTATACTATGTGGGTAATTGATACCCAAACAGCTGTGCCAAATTTGGCGGCGCTGTTCGCCGCCGTTTTTCCGCTATTCATGAAAAACCGGAAGGGGGAGGGGATTGACCCCCCCCCCCCCCCCGGCCGTGCGCGTGTTAAGACATTACAAACCACTTTTGTGAACTGACGTGTGACATCACGGATATGTTGTTCTTGAGACATCGTCATCCTATCATATAAACTCTCTTTTACACCTCAAATGCCATACAAACTGGATTACATGATCCAGTCATTGGTTTTTAACGCATAGTGAACATAAATGTAACCACCCAGCAGGGAACGTTGCAATATTTTACCGAGTGTTTGCGAGTTCAACGCAACTACCCAACTCGGGTAGCACTACGTTTTGATGCAATTACCACTGAGAAAATATAACCCGTTGCTTATGTTTATATAATTAGAGGTGGGTTAAAAGTACAATGGGATTGCAAAGTCTATTTATTTCATTGCTGCTTGCTTCTCGTACTCATTCAGTTCAATAACGGCCGATCAACATGTATTTATGCCTATACGGACTGACGACATCAAACAAAGATGCATTTTGAATCCAGGTCATAGAGGATAGATCTACAAAAAGCTTTCATGATTTTCTAATATCAGAGTTCGGTGCAGTCCTCACTCGACGTTCGCCCCATCTTCGATGTTTCCGACATGTTCTTCGGTGTGGCTGAAGTCAGGCAGGTGGTCACCCTCCGGGTGGAAGCCGTTCTCGTCAGCCGTCCAGGTGACAGTGTAGGTGACACCCTCCCACTCGTACGAGTAGGAGCCGCTCCTCACGTAGTTGCCAGATTCGGGGATATTACCAGAGTAAGATATGCCTTCTTCTTCTGAACTGATTCCGTTAGTAGTTTCGTACCTGTGGAAATGTGCATCGAAGCAAGTTGCATTCAAGTTCCACGCGCAACACGTTTGCGTTTGCCAAAACTCTATGTCAACACGACGTGTTTAACTAACACTAATAAGGTCAATGCTGGCAGCTGAGTGTAAGTTTGCGAATAGCCGACGTCAAGAAGTTGGTTAAATTAGCAAAAATGAAAATCTGGGCCGAAAAAAAATATCACATTACAAATAAAAATCTGCAACATTGCTGATAAATTTTTAGATGGCAGTACACGCATAGATAAGAAAGGAAAAGATAGACGCTGGTACCGTTATTTTGCGAAAGCTCTAGCAAATAATTTGCCAAATATGTGTTCGATCAACATGACCTACCTCGATCCCATGCCTAATGTGGCCTGGAAATTAACATAAAGAAGAAAATAACGGCATTCAAATAATGCAAATCTTACAGTCTTCATATCATGTTTTTTCAGCCTTTAAAGGGAATGTTGAGAACCACAGAACCACAGAAAACGCGGATGAATTAGTGGTACCGCTCACTAAGATATGTAACCTCTCGGCCATGTCTTCCTGTCTGTCTGGTGGCCATGTCTGGTGTCTTCCCTGAGAGATGGAAGCGGGCAAACATTATACCATTATACAAGAAAGGCGACAAAAAAGAGCCTTCAAACTACAGATCTATTTCCCTGCTTCCTCTCTTCGGGCAGGTATTGGAGCGTGTTGTGTTCGACGAGCTGTTTTATCATGTATCACCGGTTTTGAGCCAGCAGCAGCATGGTTTTATTCCTAGGCGTTCGTGCAGCACGAACTTGGATGTTTACCTTAAGCACGCGTGGGAGGCCATATCGGACGGATACCAGACGGACGTCATTTACACCGATTATTCGGCCGCTTTTCAGAGCGTCAACCATGCGCTTCTCAATCACAAGTTAAAACACTCCTACCATTTGAAGGAGCTCGCACTGAAATGGTTCGTCTCGTATCTGTCCGATAGACACCAGAGAGTTATCGTTAACGGAAAAACCTCCGACTGGCAACCGGTTATCTCCGGTGTTCCAGAAGGATCACTGTTGGCTCCCCTTCTCTTCTCGATGTTTATTAACGATCTACCGTGCCAAATGGAGTCCGGCTGCCTTCTGTATGCCGATGATGTCAAAATTGTCCGTAAAATCACCACTCCATTTGACGGACTGTTGCTGCAGAGGGATCTTAGCCATCTGGCAGAGTGGTTCGTCAGGTGGGGACTGGCTCTCAACCCTGCAAAATGCAAATCGTTTACGATGACTCTCAGGCGTGCACCCGTCCAGACCAAGTATTTTATCGTTGGTACTGAGCTGGAACATGTGAGTAAGATCAGGGACCTGGGTGTAACGATGGACACCAAATTAACTTTCGCACCAGATGTATCGGATACTGTCAGCAGAGCCAACCGGGCACTCTGCCTCCTTATCCGCTCTTTCCAAGTAGGTGCCAGCAAGTCAAAATTCAACCGAAGCGCAGTACTGGCTGCGTACTTCGCGAATGTGCGATCGATTTTAGAATATTGCAGCGTGGTTTGGGCGGGGGTGGCCAACTCCCACAAGGTGCGGGTCGATCGAGTGCAGCACAAGTTCCTCATTTGGCTGCTAGCTCACACTTCCTCCGGACAAACGAGTTCTCTTTCTTATGGTAGCCTTCTGCTCCATTTCAAAATTCCATCTTTAGCACAACGCAGAGTGCAGCATGACATGCTCTTCCTGAGGAACATTCTGCGGGGGAAAGTGGACTCTCAGGTTCTGCTCAACTCTTTTCCTCTGCACGTGCCGCCTCGATCGACCCGCACCCTCACCCTGTTCGCCGTGCCTCGAGCTCGAGTCAGAACTATCGAATCAGGGATGTTCTGCAGGATCCCTAAAGCCATGAATGTTTTATTGGCCAGTCATTTGAACGTAGACATCTTTCATGACAGTGTTGGCGTTTTTAGAGCTCTCGTGATCAGGTACGTTTTAACCGTGTAGTCATCATCACTTCGTTCATCATGTCATTCATCTTCTACTTTTAGAACGACTTTAGGCTGTGATATATGTGTTGTGTGTCATGTCTTTTATCTTTTTGACTTCGCCGGTCAGTGGAGTATGACTCTGTTGGCGATGAAAGCAAATAAACAAATAAACAAACAACCGCTGCATCGGGAAGTAGTGCTCCACAGGGTCCAGGTATAACCAACACCCGTCGGTACTCAAACTTAGTCTTCCCTTCTTGGGCGTGTATAGATTCGAATATGAATTTGGGGACTCTCAATATGTTCTAGGCACGCACGGAAGGGGGATTTCCGTTTACCTTGTTGCTTAATGCCCTAATCTTTAGGTTTACTGTTGGGATGCTGAAAGCGCGGCGCTGGTGCTCGTGCGGGGTATTTAAGCTGACGCACAGCGATTGAGAAGCATCAGTCGGCTATCTCCACTCCAGCAATGAAGACCGTGAGTAGAGCCACTAAACAACAAGTCCGCGAGGAGGCAGGCATTGCACGTAAAGGCCTGTCGTTACCTCGTTAGAAAATAGCAGTCAAACGACAGAATAGGCGAAGCTGATGATGAGAATAGGTGAAGGCTGAGTCCTGATAGATAACTAATATGTTGTTATATATAAGCAGGATTAAGGTTATTGAAACAGTTATGAGCCGCTACACAGACTGCTGCTTTGAATTGGGCTAAAATGAAGGTTATTATTGCTGAGTCACTAATGATTTTTGCGAAAGTAACATGCCAGAGCTAATTTTGTCGCATTGCTTTTCTAGGCATGATTGGAAAGGTATATGGTTAAAGTACATTCGGTAAACATTTATTATTTCACGTGATATTATGAAATTCTGTTGGTCAGTTTCGAGAGAACACGCAGAAATTTCACGCAAATTGAAGCGCCAGCTTCGTCAGTTTCGCGGTCGCTTCCTTCATAAGACTTCGAAACCCTTTTAAGCCAATCTTTTTAATGTAAGTGGTTATCGAACCTAACCAAAATAATGTTACAATGAGTTACACATATTTGTGTATTATTTCACAGCCATAACAAACGTACTAAATTGTATGCTGGAGCGGCAAACTTGCGGAAATCTGAGCTTCTTCCATGAATTCCACGTCATTTCGCGGAGAATTCCGCAGAGTTTTTCCATTTCGGTCTCTTCAAACGACCGAGCCGAGAATGCTGCGCGAAATGGTGCTGAATTTCGCCCTTCAAACGCAGGCTTTGTTTCAGATCGTGCTCCTCTGCTTCGTGGCTTTGGCCGTGGCCCAGTCTGACAAGGAAGCCAGGATCGTCAACTACCAATACGGCATTGAAGAGGATGGCTCCTTCGCCGCCACGTAAGCAAAATACAGTTCATCACACATCACATCACCGCGTCCTTGTTCGGTTGTTTGCATGGACAATGGACATGCAAGGCGTATTGAAAGATTGCCATGGTTAGGCGCATCGCTAATGAGGGATTAGCAACAGCTGAAGTTGGTTAATGGTGTACACAAATATATTTAATCTGATGTGTTATGCTAATAGTGAAAACGAACGCAACCTTGCAAGCAAAAACAGCTAAGCTGTCCACCAACACTGGCCTCACTCAGCAACAGATTACAAAGAGCAGTGGCGGAAGTGATTTATGGTATAGTGTTACCAGTGTTTTTAGGGGACGACAAACACGTTATATTTCGCGATGTCCTTCATGCCTGCAGGTTCGAGACAACCAACGGCATTTCCTCCAACGAAGACGGCATCTCCTACCCGGGCAACGTTCCGGAATCTGGCAACTACGTGAGGAGCGGCTCCTACTCGTATGAGTGGGAGGGTGTCACCTACACTGTCACCTGGACGGCTGACGAGAACGGCTTCCACCCAGTTGGTGACCACCTTCCCGACTTCAGTCACACAAGGGAGCATATCGGAGGTGTGGATGAAGTAGAAGTGAGTGTTGCGTAATTTTAAGTGTATCATCAACAATGGAATCGAAGGTATCAAAGCAAAGCCTGTAGGGCTATTGCAAGGTATTCTTCGACAATAGCAAACTTACAATGTATTGTTGTGTCTGTCTTTGTTGAACTAAACGATGTCTTGTGTACCATTGTTGTCTTATTGTGAAAAATACAACGAAGAAAACACTCTTTTCATGACTTTCGAACTGTTGCCACAGTTTCGAATTTGTAGAGATAAGTGCAAGTGCACATTCATTTTAACATGGGACCATATTAGGAAAGACTGAAAATTACTAGGGGTCCCTAGCGTCCACAGTGGTGGCGACGCCCCGGCCCATGATTGATCAACTTCAGGTTTCAGTTTAGTCTGAGTCAGGTCAAGGTTGAGTTGGTCCAAGGCACTCTTCTAAAGATAAACCCAGTATTCTGATTTAATACATTAATAGGTGAAAGCACAAACAGGCAATTGGACTTGGCCTGCACCTGACATGGCTGGTCTTACCATTTTGATGAACTATACTATAGCCGATCCTGATCCAGTGCTAACGGTAGTTTTTACTACAATATCAATATTGATATGGCAAATTTGGAAATTCTCAAACCTCAGATACCTTGTGAAATCTTTTTTTAAAAATACAATGCAACCGCGTAGGCTCCCTGCAGCCACCATACGTTCAATTAGTTAGAATGCCATTCAACAAAATAACCACGTATGTCAAACTCCCGAAAAACGTAACATACATGGTTCTTCCTAGGGCGTGACGTCAACTATTCGGAAAATTTTGGCGCACCGACATTTGTGTGCGCACCGGCAACCATGCTTTTTTAGCCCCTCCCCCACTCCAGTAAGATTAATTTTGAATCCTGCTCATCTGGGGTTGAGGGGGGGGGGGGGGGGGGGGGTGCAGAGCAGGGGCGTAGCTTCTCCAGAAAAGTTGGCGGGACTGAGCTGAGCAAAATCACTTAACGTACCATCAAAATCCACACAAATACAGATTTCCCACGGATTTGACCCACTTTCTCGTCCAAGTTGGGGGAGGAGGGCTGAAGCCAAGTTGAGGGGGGGCTGAATGAACAACTGAATAGGAAACTACACCCCTGGTGCAGATTGATTCTATTCATTGTGTATTTTCAATGTGTTCAAATGTGTTATTTTGTGGCAATAAGGAACATATTTGCCTGCTGGTGCACAATATGGCAGCACATTATGGTGCCATAGTACCGTGTGGCAGGTGGCAGCATGGCAAAAGCAGCAACATAGTGCACCAAGGCAATATTTTACAACCTTATTACCTATGTATGTCAGTACCATATGTTTTGTCTTAATAAAATTGGAAAATTTGTAGAGAATAAAACGGTGACAAACTTGTAGCTTCAGAATCCCAACGGTGACACACGGCTAGGGTTTCCCAGCCCTGCTGTAGCTTTCAGTGAGAATTAGATCTTTGTTTGCTTTTAACCTGCGCCGTGCCGGTCCTCGTCGCCACCTTCGGCGTGCAGGTTGTGGGGGGGGGGGGGGTTAGACCCCTCTCTAACTCGAAAACTAAAAGGGATTGAAAGACGCAGAAGGTACTTCGAAGTTACTTCGGATATTGTTTTCTCAAGTTAATATTGAGGTCAACAGAGGTCATCAAAGGTCAGATTTTCCAGTTTTAGGACTTCGCTCTAGAAACCACCAGAGATATCACAGGAACTATGACAGCTAGGAACAAACGGAAAAATCGATGGAAAGCTCTTGAAAAATGCAGTCGTCAAAGTGTCCTCAAATTTGAGCTCAGGTCAATAGTTAAGGCTCCAAAGCTCATCAAATGTCAAAAAGGATATTTGTATTACAAAGCAGTTTATCACGAATAGCTTTTTAACTAATAACGACAAGGCAATAACTTTGACGCCATCGTGTTTGTCTCGTCAAAGTGCTTCGACTCATTTTAATGTTGACCAGGTTCGGTCAACTTAAAAATGTAACCTCAGGTCAAGGTCAAGTGGTGACCCAAGTAGGCCATATTGCATATGGGACGACGTGCTGCGACGAGATAAACACACTGGTGCCGGTTTATTCTCTATCGTCATTGTGTCGAGAGTTATTGACATAAAACTGTTGGTGACCTCGTATGTCCTCGGCTGACCCTGTAAGCGTCACTCACCAAAAATGCCACCTAGGTCATCAATAATGGCCTATAATGACATGATCCAGAAGGAATTGGACTGCTGCCTTGCGTATCCTTGGAATAGGAAGCATATCAATATTTCCCCCTTGACTTATAATGGGGAGATCACGAAATTGATCCAAACCTAGGTCGCTGATATTAAAAATCCAACATAAACGAATTATAGATATATATATGAGCTTATGAAATCCTGTAAGTGTAAAACCGATCATTCCAAAACTGTGACTGTGGTACGTCTACAGTTTTTTTTTTAGGTGGGGTGACGTGACCTGGTTTGGTGACCTGACCTGAGATGACCCGAGGTATTTGTGTTTACATAATGTGGACAAATGATGCCCAAACAGCTGTGCCAAAACGGCGGGCTGCGCGCCGCCGTTTTCCTGCTATCCGCGAAACACCTGAGGGGGATCTAACCCCCCCCCCCCGGCAGGGCGTGGGTTAAAATAAAGGGATGATGTGAGCATGCAGCCAGTATTCAAGTGAAATTAAAAAAAATTACCCCAGCTGAGCTGGGGTCATTTTTGTATATGCCACTTTTGGTCGGGGCCACTCAAAACACTTTTGCCGCCCCTGGAGTCCGCATTTAACCATTAAGTCAACAAGTCAATAACTATTCCTTTTACATGCAAGCCTACTTTGGTTTGATCAACGGCACACGCAGGATTATTTCGTTCATCTTTGTGTTTTTTTATGTTTGGGATCAAAAACTAAAAATCCGCGATAGCAATTTTGAAGAGAATGACATTTCCTTTCTTCTGACGTTTGTATTGGCAATTTGATTCAAAACTCTATTTTGATTTTTCAAACATTTATCGTTTTTCAACCAAAAATGGCATGCATGACATGACGTCACTAAAACGACATTATCTCCCAAAGTACTTCATCAATGCTATTGCAACTTTGTGAGAAGACGTAAACTTATGCAGCGTAAGGTCTTGAAAGGTTCACGTCGATATCTATCATAGTGTTCAAGTTATTGAGAAAATCCTGGAGGAGGGCAGGTTCTCCCCCAGCGGGGCGTGGGTTAAAGGGAAATAATGACCTTTTTCCACAAAAATGGAGTTGGCACTTAAAATCGCCAGACGAGACCAAAATATATTGTAAATTCATCACATTTTGCATAAAAACTTCCCTACCGAAAGATATTTCAAGTTAAAGTTGATAAGCGTTCCACACTTTTAACGACCGGTACTTGCAAGTACTTTTGGTCCTCATCAAACTGCGGGCTTTTCCCGTATTGTTTTTGTACGCAATGGAGTGGAAAATATATTGTGCGTTCTGCTTGTTGTGATGATATGCCCGGCGATCTTCTAAAACTAACAGCGATTGGAAAAAGTGGCTATAAAATCGGAAGCTCATCGATGCACATCAACGGCGGCATAGTTAGTGGTTGCGACCCTCAATTTTTGAATATCGATTCATTTGTTCTCAACATTAGGAGTATTGTATAATTTGTCTGGGGCTGTATATAACACTATGCTTTATATTATCATGAATAATAATAATTTTTCCCAAAAAAACTAACAAACAATAACACAAAACTGGCAATTAAATCGGAAGCTCATCGATGCACATCGACGGCGACCTATTTAGCGTCGGCGATTTGTTTACAAAGTCATTGTCATGCTTCTCGGCGCTCTTTACCATTGTGGCGAGTTGTTCCTGATTAGTAAACCCAAGTCCCGTACCAGGCTTTGTTAATGACGTCACTGGTGTAGCATTTGTGTAGCATTGCAAAATATATCTGATTTTGAGTTGAAAGCTAAATAAAGACTTATTCAAATTATTGTTTTTATGTTTGAATTTTCTTGTTAATCATTATTAAAGGTATTTTATCACTGTATTTCATAGTAGTTGACACTTCAGAAACTTGTGATGTAATAATATTGTATCCAATATGCATTTCCCTCACCTTTTGCTATTGTGGCGCAGTGCCAAGTGCTTTGCGAATACTAGCTTGCCTGGGGTTCAATTAATTCCGCCCTTATTTTATTCGAGTTGGTATAGTTTGCATGTTGTTGTTATTCATGACTTATACTGATAGTCAGTCATGCATCACGGATGCTTCACGGATTGCTTCACGGATCAGAGCGCTGCTCGAACGCACGCTAGTAGCGCTAGTAGCGCTTTCGTTCTCCATGGCAACCAGGCGTGAGCCAATGAAAAGCCAGAACGTCTCCCTTTCTGGCTTTTGATTGGCTGACGCCTGGTTGCCATGGAGAACGAAAGCGCTACTAGCGTGTGTCCGAGCAGCGCTCAGTTTGATCGGAAACGTCACAGAGCCACCATCAATGCCGCACTCGATGTAAACAATGGTAGGGAAGGACGAATTTGTCAATGACCTTCATGAAGTACACAAGGTACTTGTTTTCTATTTTTTCCAAACTTACAACTTTGAATTTGGGAATAATTTTATTTAATTCTTAAATTTAAATAAAATAATTTTAAAACCATAACGGTAGCCTAAGAAATTGTTGCTAACAAAATAAAAAGGTCATTATTTCCCTTTAAAGATCACAATAGCCGTTTTCACGAAGGATTATTTCGCTGAAAAGTTTCTGAAAGATTCTGAAAGTTTACAAAAAAAATACACAACTTTTACCTGCGATTTTTGTCTCGAAATGTCCCTCCTAATTTTGTAATATGTTGGTAAGAATAAAATATGTTGACAAAATTGCGGTTTGAGGATAATAAGCAAGATAGAATCTTGATAGAATCTTCCTGAAAAGTTTCAGGAAGATTATATCAATACTTATCTTGCTTATTACGACCAAAGCGCAATTTGTCAACATATTTTATTCTTACAAACATATTACAAAATTATGAGGGACATGTCTAGCCAAAAAACGCATGTTAAAGTTGTGTAGTTTTTCAAAACTTTCAGAATCTTTCAGAAACTTTTCAGCACAATAATCCTTAGTGAAAACGGCTGATTAAGAGCCAGCGCGAAGCGCTTGCTCGTCCTTCCGAGGAATATGGGAAAATCTGAATATTAGCGGCCCGGCCCGACCCGACCCGTGGCGACGCTTTTGAGAAGCTCATATCTCTGCAACCACACGTCCGATTGACAAGCAGACTTCTTTGCTGAGCAGCCCCATCCAACCTACCCTGTTTGGGACCGGTGCTGACTCATGTGGGTGACTAACACTGCGCGTGGCGCGTGCCGCGTGACGGATGTTGAAAAGTGTTTTCTTGCAAAAACTCTGCAACGGCAGAGCCGATTGTGCTAAAATATAGTATGTGGTTAGGGACCTCTCAGCCGCCACATTCCCACAAGTCAGGGTTGGGGTGCCTCTGCACGTGCGCACGTGCACACACATATTTTATATCTCAGGAACGGCTGAGCCGATTGTGTTTAAATTTGGTGTGTGGTTAGGGACCCCTCAGTCATCGCCTTTCACAAGTCAAGGGTGGGATGCCTCTGCACGTGCACGCGTCCACACCACTATTATATATATCAGGAACGGATGAGCCGATTGTGTTCGAATTTGGTGTGTGGGTAGGGACCCCTCAGCCGCCACTTTCCCACAAGTCAGGGGGTTGGGTGACTGCACGTGCGCACGTGCACACTCCTATTATATATCTTAGGAACGGCTGAGCCGATTGTTTTTAAATTTGGTGTGTGGTTAGGGACCCCTCAGCTACCGCCTTCCCACAAGTCATGGGTGGAGTGCCTCTGCACGTGCGCACGTGCTAACCTTTTTTTAATCTCAGAAAGTACTTGCCCGATCGAGTTGAAATTCATCATACATTTCATTTGCACTCGCTCGTTCAACGCTTACAACGGCGCCTTATTGGTATTATAATTCAATAGATGTCTATCTCTCCAGGTGTTCCACCGTAAACAGGTCATTGCCATCAATATATTAAGTTCTATTTGGCAGGATCCAGTGCTATCTCTGTTATTTGTCTCCATCGCACGGTGCGTGTGTAGAATAACCTGCTAGTAGCTTGTGGAAGGCTGAAGTGCACTGAGTGTATTCATCGCGAAGCTGCGTAGTATTGTCTAGATTTTGTTACCTCCTACTGGTATTCCGATTTACATAATAAACGACATGACGATTGACAGTTGTGGCCAGTAAACGATGGATGTTGGTTTCAAGTGAGCGTATAATATTTGTATGATAATTATAGGCAGTCATACAAAACAAAATAATAACAACATAAATGTATTATATGTTTAAGTGCATTAGGTTACACGAGGACAATGTTCACATATAAATGTTACTTGCATGTCAAGAATAATTTTACATTTGTATTTGTATGTGACAATTAAAACACTCCCCAATGTTACAAAAGCTTTTCCGAGTGTCGTGTCATGATTAGTAAGGTAAGACATGTTAACCCTATTCCTGTACGGGGGGCCGAATCGTCCCCCCCCCTCACGGAGGTTTTTCGTGTGCTGCACATTCATTATTGAAGCTAAGGTCTTCGAACTTTCTGACTTTTCATATCTATTCATTACGCATCTGATTGTGTACTGTTTTTTTTAACTGTTTCATAAGCGGCTCCAGGAACACTTTTTGGGAGGCGTGTTCGAGCGTTTTTGATACCAAAGGTTTGCATGGTTAAACACTCGTGGAGGGTTATTTTTTCTGTAAAATGCAAGCAAAAAAAGGTACTAGTAGACAATTGCAAGGGCTTGAGATGGCTGTCTCGAATTTGGAAAATTTCCATTTTATCATTCCGAAATTTTGAAGAAAAAAACATTTTTTTCTTTACATATATATACCATTTTGTTATCTCGAAAAACACAAATGCCTGACACTTCCCCGAGATGAGATAACACAGTATATATAACTATATGTATAACAATATATAACAGTATATGTTCAAAACAAAATTCAAGTCGATACCTTGATAACTGATAAAGTTATAACCCAAAACTGCCGGAAGTTCGTGATAACCACGAATGGTCGATTTCCGCTTCCGCTAATATCTCAAAAACTACGGAACGCATGGACAAGCGGAATGCTTGTCGCTGCGAATTGTTTATGATGGAATGAATGGTAAAGTAGCGCCGACCCGGAACCAATACCCAGTCACCATTTCCGCAGTCACCTCAAGGTCATCCGCGGTTACGAACATTTTTGGCTATAACTCTTGACATGATATAGATAGAGAGCTTGCAACTGGTACCAATGTGTTTGTGTCGTCAATACGCTTCTGCTAATATGCAACATGACCTACTTTGGCCACCTTGAACTTGACCATGACCTTGACCTAAAGTGAAATTGTCCAATTGACCTTACTAGGCCAAACTTGATATATTTATATGCGTATTGACGAGAGAAACATGATAATGGCAAACTTATTGTTCTATCTGTTATAGGTAAAACGCTATTCACAAAAAATATATCATGCACATTTCGGTACATTTGACCTTGTTTGAATGTTTGTTAAATGTCTTTTTGTGAGGTTTGCAATATTTTCTTGCGTTTCTAATCGCAAACATATGTAATTAATAATTTCTTTGTGAAATAGGCCTCTGAAGAACACATATTTCTTCATTGTATTTGCACAGCTTAGTACAGAAGCGAACAAGTCATTTCAAGAATCACAATGAAGAATAAAGACAAATTTTACAGTTGTGAAGATGATTCAAATGAATCGAGTCTTCGCTCCAGTCTCCCACAACCTATCAAATAGCATACACTAAAGGATTACAGGCTCAATAGTCACATATCCATTCCTTTACTACGCCTCTGCGGCGCTCACTTATACCTCCTCCACACCTCCGATATGCTCCCTGGTGTGGCTGAAGTCGGGCAGGTGGTCACCAACTGGGTGGAAGCCGTTCTCGTCAGCCGTCCAGGTGACAGTGTAGGTGACACCCTCCCACTCGTACGAGTAGGAGCCGCTCCTCACGTAGTTGCCTGACTCTGGTATGATGCCATGGTAGGAGATGCCGTCGTCGTTGGAGGAAATCCCGTTGGTTGTCTCGTATCTGCAAATGAGTAACACGCTTCAAGGACAAGAGACAGGATACCACCCCACAGTGGGTCAGATGGGCTCTAAAACCGGCCATCGGAAGAACAAGCTAAAATTATGGGGATTTTGACCTGAAATGGATGCCTAGCCATATAGGGAATGTACATAATAGCCGTTTCACGAAGGATTTTGCGTTTGGGGCGATTGGGGCGTTTGGGGCGTTTGGGGCGATTGGGGCGATTGAAACGTCTGGGGTAAATGGGTCTATAGCTTGTAAGAACACGGCCTTTTCCGGTGATTTTTTGTATCAATCACAATTTTATGAATTAATGTGTAAGTATATGCTCTTACCATGCAATATTTACCGTTAGTTTGCTTTGAATGTTCACATTCATGAGCAAATCTGGCAATTTTGGATTGTGTTAGTTCCTTCTACAAAACATACTGAAAACGCCCCAAAAGAGGCTGAACAGTATACTAGATAATCAGCTTTGATTACATAAAATACGCAATTGACAGTTAGTTAGGGCAAAACTGAAGATATTATTGGCAAAGCAATATAACATTATGCTGAAAAACGCAATCAAATGTAAAAAGACAGACCCTTATTCAACGTCGCTCCGTCCCGCTGAGATCATCCAATTTAGAGCGGTAACTTCGTTGGTTTCCGAAAACCGGAACAACCCTTACGCATTTCGAATCACACCAAATGTTTTTGATTAGATTAATTTATTAATTGATGAATCTGACAAAAAAGCTGAAAACAACTCAGAAAAAGCACTGAAACTCCCAAAAAAAAAACATGCGGGCTTTCTGCAGCCACTGGTACTGAAAACTAAAAAATGGCTGCTCTAGGTCGAACGGACGCCATTGCTGGGCACACCTCGGCTCTGCGCATGCGCAACGTGACGTCAGGCGACCAGCCGGCTGGTCGCCATGGTGACCAGCCCGCCGGCGCCGGAGCCACGTGTGCAACGTGACATCAGGCGACCGGTCGTCCCGTCGCCATGGTGACCAGGCGGTGGCGCCTGCGCAGAGCCAGCGCAGAGCTGTAGCCAGCATTCTTGTCATCTTACAACAAATGATCAAAACGAAATCGCTAATTATCATTAATCCTTGCTTTCAAAAGTGAATATGACTGAAAATATGAATGGAATAATTCATATAGTTTTCATTGAAATGAGCCTGAAAACTATTTCGTTGTAAAATATGACCATTTCCCAAACCAGTCAATTCCGGGATTCGAGCAAGATGGCGTCACACAAACACCCCAGCCGTCTGGCAACACCAGAGCTAGTTTAAGATGAAATTGTTAATTTTAAGTATACTATGGTGTTATCATTTAAATGCAATTTCCAGAAAAATGCATTAATTCATAAAGTTGCGATTGATACCAAAAATCACCTGGAAAAGCCGTATTCTTACAAGCAATAGACCCATTTACCCCAAACGCCCCAATCGCCCCAATCGCCCCAAACGCCCCAATCGCCCCAAACGCAAAATCCTTCGTGAAAACGGCTAATAGCCGTTTCAAAGAAGGATTTTGCGTTTGGGGCGATTGGGGCGATTGGGGCGATTGAGGCGTTTGGGATAAATGGGTCTATAGCTAGTAAGAACACGGTTTTTCCAGGTGATTTTTTTTGTATCAATCGCAACTTTATGAATTAATGCATTTTTCTGGAAATTGCATTTTAATGATAACACCATAGCTTACTTAAAATTAACAATTTCATCTTAAACTAGCTCTGGTGTTGCCAGACGGCTGGGGTGTTTGTGCGACGCCATCTTGCTCGAATCCCGGAAGTTGCTGGTTCGGGAAATGGTCATATTTTGCAACGACATGGTTTTCAGGCATAATAGCTTATTTCAATGAAAACTAGATGAATTAGTCCATTCATATTTGCAGTCATATTCCCTTTTGAAAGCAAGGATAAATGATAATTAGCGATTTCGTTTTGATCATTTGTTGCAAGATGACGGGAATGCTGGCCCCGGCTCTGCGCTGGCTCTGCGCAGACGCCGACGCCTGGTCACCATGGCGACGGGACGGCCGGTCGCCTCACGTGACGTTGCACACGTGGCTCCGGCGCAGGCCGACTGGTCACCATGGCGACCAGCCGGCCGGTCTCCTGACGTCATGTTGCGCATGCGCAGAGCCGTGGTCTGCGCCCAGAAATGGCGGCCGTTCGATCTAGAGCAGCCATTTTTGGGTTTTCAGCATCGATCTCAACGACATCGGACCTTGGACGCCTTCCAGACTTCTCTCCTCCAGCCCTCCACCGCTTCCGGGTGCGGGACCCTGTCCACGTGCTTGTGGCAGGGTCGTTAGACCCTTAGATAGGTAGCCCTTAGATATTTTTAAGTAGGTAACGTAATTTCCACAATTTGCAAGGTAGAGAACCCGCTTCATTCTTTAGATTAATTGCAGCTGGCAACACGTTCTGCCGTGTGTGCCACGTTAACGTAACTTAGGCTATTCATTGAACTTTCCCCTCCCTCCTCCGGTCATGGCGACCCCCCCCCCCCCCGCCCCGCCGCCCCCCCCCCCCCCCGACCCCCCTCCGGGGTACCCCGGAGCGCGTCCGCGTTCCCCCCTGGACGGTCCCCCCCGCCTGCCCGACCCGCCCCGGTCCAACCTGTGGTGGACCGGTGCCGACCATCTCCCCGAACCGACCCGGCCAATAAGCTGGACCGGTGCCGACCATCTCCCCGACCCGACCCGGGCATCACGCCGTCGGACTGGGGCCCCCCGCCCGCCGCTCAGTCCCCCTCCCAGTCCCCCTCCCAGCCCCCCTCAGGGGCCCCGCCCGCCCCGTCCAGGGGCCCGGCCGTTGCCGGACTCCCATCCCCCCGCCCCACCCCCCCCCCCCCCCCCCCCGCCCCTCCGCCCCTCCGTCCCCCCGACCCCCCGACCCACCCCCCCCCCCCCCCCGCCCCTCCGCCCCTCCGTCCCCCCGACCCTCCGACCCCCCTCTGGGGTCCCCCCCCGGTGCGCGACGCACCTCCCCGGTCGGATCCACTCCCCGCTCCCCTCAGGGGCCTCCCAGGGTCCGACCCGGAGCACGGCTCCCCCCCGACCCCACCCCCCGGACGGGCCCGCTTGCCTCCTTATGTGGCGAGCGGATGGCATTCCATTTAGGAATGTCAACCCGTTCCAGGTCCGGCGCTGGCTGGTCGCCATCTGTGGCGACGTAGCCAGCGCCAAACCCATTCGATCAGGAGCACTCCTGATCGAGACACTGACGTCCCAACAGAACGTCAGTGTCATGGGACGGACCACCTTCATCGGAGTGAGGGTCGCCGTGGAGGCCCCGGCGCACCTCAACTCCGTGGAGGGTCTGGCATGGTGCCCAGACGTGGCCGAGCTCTCGGAGGACGATCTCCTCCGGGAACTCGCACACCAAGGGGTGTGCGAGGTGACTCGCCTGTCGCCATCGAAGCGGCGACCCGATCAGCCCAACCCGCTGATTCGGCTCCGCTTCCGAGGCAAGGAGCTGCCGACCCACATCCACTGTGGGTACGTGGCTGCCCCCGTCAGGGAGTGGATCCCGCCCCCCCCCCCCCCCGGCAGTGTCAGCAGTGCTGGCACTACGGCCACCTCAAGTGGACCTGCCGGGTGCGCACCGCCACCTGTGGTCGGTGCGCCGGCGAGCACGGCACCGAAGGGTGCACGCGCGCAGCACGCTGCGCCTCGTGCGACCAGGCCCACCCGGCCTGGGACCGCCGGTGTTTGGCCTGGGGTCTCGCTCGAGAGACAGAGCGCTTGAAGCGCGGCGACAGTCGGCGCCCACCGGACGCCCCGCCCTCCACCTCTCTCAGCCCAGGTCTCGCCCCCGGCGCTTGGCCGCCCCTCCCACCTCCCGGAACCTCCCCCCCACCCCACCGGCCTCCCGCCAGACCCCCCAACCGACAGACCCCCCGACCACCACCCCAGCTCCCCGAGGCATCTCTGTCGGACCTCGAAGGCGCCGTTGCCGCTGATCCACCGGCACCGCGCTCCCCAGCCCAACCAGCCGAGTCGAACACCGACTCAGGCCCCGCCTCCCCGGCCTCCCCAGCACCAGCGGAGAGCCGATTCTCGGAGGACCTCCCCTCGGACGACTCTCTCATGAGAGCCGTCTCCCGGAAAGTCGCCCGCAACCCCGCCCAGTCCCCGCCCTCCCGCCCCAGCTCCCCGCCCGCCCGCCCCAGCTCCCCGCCCGCCCGCCTCTCCCCGCCATCCCTCCCCTCCCCCCACCCTCCTTCCCGGCTCCCTCGTAGCCCCTCCCCCCCCAGCCCCCCTGAAAGTAACCGCTACCGCCGCAATTTGAGACGGTTGAACAAGAAACAATAAATCACCTCCAACAAATACTTCATTAAGTTATTTCTGACTAACTGTTAAATCGTGCTGCTGCTGACGTGGGAGTTGTGTGTTGGCTGCCGGTGTCTTGTCGCGGGGGCCCCCTGCTGGATTGGTAGCGCGGCGAATGGTTATGGCTTGGCTGTTCGTTGCGTGGCTGATTTGGCGGGGATTTCTGCGATGGGACGCCGATGGCTGATGTGCGATTTTGCGTTGGCGGCGGCATGATTCCCGGCCAAACCAGATTACACGCCGATGCTGCGCCGCGGTGCGGTGGCTGCTGTGCTGCGGTGCAGTGTCCGCTGCGCTGCGGTGCAGTATCCACCCTGTCAATCTTTTTTACACTGTTAGGTGATAGTTATCTTGTATTGATAGGTCCCCTCTTAGATTATCTCTACCAAACACGTTTAGCTAAACAAATATAACAGGGGTTTTTTGCCTTGCGCATTTTTGGCCCACCGCGCAGGTTTTTCCCCTTTGCTATAGACGCTGGGTTTTTTATTATTCAGGACTTTTCGCCCAGCTAAACACACCCCACAACCAGGTCTCGCCGAGGCGCCGGAGCTAGGGAGACTGGCAACAGTCTCCCGCTGTTGCAATGACGGCACCCCACGGCTCCACCAACACTGACACTGTTCAAGTGTATGTAATACAAATATGTATGCATGTGTGTCTCGTGTTTTATTTATTTTTGACCTTGAACGAAATACTTAACGTAATGTTAGATATTATATTTACTTTGAACAAATAATCTTCCGGGTACAAATAAACCGGTTAACGTAACTAGTAACGTAAAATAGCTGCCCTAGTCCCTAGTTTGCTCCGGGTCACATAAACCGGTTAACGTAGTTTTTTGCCTGGCAAATTGCCAGAGGTCATTGCCCCTCCCCGGAATATGGCTATAGGCCGGTCCGGGAAAAAAAAAGGTTTTCAGTGCCAGTGGCTGCAGAAAGCCCGCATGTTTCATTGGTGTATACGTGCCTTTTCTCAGGTCTTTTCAGCTTTCTGTGAGATTCATCAATTAATCAATTAATCAAATAAAAAACATTTGGTGTGATTAAAAAAGGCGTAAGGATTGTTCCGGTTTTCGGAAACCAACAAAGCTACCGCTCTAAATTGGACGATCTCAGCGGGACGGAGCGACGTTCATTTAAGGTCTGTCTATGTTTTTGACATTTTATTGCGTTTTTCATCATAATGTTCTATTTCTTTGCCATTAATATCTTCAGTTTTGCCTTAACTAACTATCAATTGCGTATTTTATTTAATCAAAGCTGATTATCTAGTATATTTTGTAGCCTCTTTTTGGGCGTTTCGGTATGTTTTGTAGAAGGAACTAACACAACCCAAAATTGCCAGATATGCTCATGAATGTGAATATTCAAAGCAAACTAACGATAAATATTGCATTGTAAGAGCATATACTTAAACATTAATTCATAAAATTGTGATTGATACCAAAAATCACCGGAAAAAGCCGTGTTCTTACTAGATATATACACATTTACCCCAAACGCCCCAATCGCCCCAAACGCAAAATCCTTCGTGAAAACGGCTAATGATACAATGTCACCCTTCCTTCACCCCCTCCCCTTCCCTACACCCCTCCAATCACCCCCAAAGTACCTACATACTGTGAAAAGTCTGCGACTGAATGAATTTACATATATTTGAATTCAACCACCAAACATACCTTGCCAGTCACCATTTCAGTGAAGAAAATATGTATGTACTTACACTTAGGGAAGGAGGAAACCTAGAGGTGGATGGGAAGGGCAGAGTGTCTCCACTTTCCACCAGGAAATACACACTTTTACCTCTTGAACAGAAAGGGGTACCAAGCACATAATTGCTACATTGTGAATGTTCAATGTTCGGATCATCCTATGACGATGATTTAATAATTTGCTGAAAAGCAAAAACAAGCAAGTATATGTATTAGATAAGTATACGCGTGTTAAGTATACTTAACACGCAAACTCCAGTGCCACTAACGCTCACTGGAGCCCCCCGCCCTGAGAACCCCAAAAGGATGAGAGCTAGAGCGACCTAACTTACAGAATCGGCAGCTGCTATGATGATCTACATTTGCTAAAATGTGGGTGACCCTAGGTCAATATCGTCAAGGTGAAATGAGGTCACAGACCTGTGACCTCATTTGACCTTCAAGTCAAATGCGTCAAACACCTGTGTCAAATGAATTCTTGCGATTTGGTAGTGCATCTTTGTTAAACAGATTCGTTAAAACGTTAAACTATCTAGTAACATTTCTATTTTATTTTTCGACTTTCCAGCGAGCCAAATTCGACAGGGGTGCTTAAACATCCGCCCCCCCCCCCCCCCGGATGTGGAAAATTTGGAGGCCCAGCGGTGCGCGGGTTTATTTGCTTCTTGATATGATTGACACATTAGGATATTGACAAAGCAGCGGACGTTGCACTGTAAATATAATAAAATGAATGGCGCTGTACCTACGACATTTGTGTGCATATTAACTACTCAATTTAACGTTGAGTTGTAGTTTACCTGCGCTGGCTTTCAAGATTCTTATTTACAATACATAACTTTCGATTGCTCCAAATTTCGCTATCTTCTTGACCCTGCAACCAATGCATTCCAATCATTTGTGGACACGGTTTTTGTTTTGATGTCGGACTGTGCGTGCCACCAGCCAAGGTCGGCATCTGACCATATTTGCATTATGGTGGCGAATGCTGGGATGCTGAAAGTGCGGCGCCGGTGCTCGTGCAGGGTATTTAAGCTGACGCACAGCGATTGAGAAGCATCAGTCGGCTATCTCCACTCCAGCAATGAAGACCGTGAGTAGAGCCACTAAACAACAAGGCCGCGAGGAGGCAGGCATTGCACGTAAAAGCCTGTCGTTACCTCGTTGGTAAAATAGCAATCAAACGACAGAATAGGCGAAGCTAATGATGAGATTAGGTGAAGGCTGAGTCTTGATAGAAAACTAATATGTTGTTATATATAAGCAGGATAAAGGTTATTGAAACAGTTATGAGCCGCTACACAAACTGCTGCTTTGAATTGGGCTCAAGTGAAAGTTATTATTACTGAGTCACTAATTATTTTTGCAAAAGCAACATGTCATTGCTCATTTTTTTGCATTGCTTTTCCAGGCAAGGTATATGATTAGGGTACGTTCGGCAAACAGTGATCATTTCACGTGAAATTATACAATTCCGTTAGGTTAGTTTGGAGAGAACACGCGGAAATTTCACGAAGATTGAAGCGCGCCAGCTTCGTCGGTATTGCGTCGCTTCCTTCATAAGACTTCAAAAACCTTTTAAGCCAAATTGGTTTATGTAAGTGGTTACTGGTTATCGAACCTAACCAAAATAATGTTACAATGACGTACACATATTTTTTTACTTTCACAGCCATAGCAAACGTACTAAATTTGACGCTGGAGCGGCAAACTTGCGGGAAATCTGAGCGTCTTCCAGGAATTCCACGTCATCTCGCGGAAAATCCCGCAGATGTCTTTCCATTTTGAACTCTCCAAACGATCGAGCCGCGAATGCTCCGCGAAATGGTACTGAATTTCGCCCTTCAAACGCAGGCATTGCTTCAGATCCTGTTCCTCTGCTTCGTGGCTGTGGCCGTGGCCCAGTCTGACAAAGAAGCCAGGATCGTCAACTACCAATACGGCATTGAAGAGGATGGCTCCTTCGCCGCCACGTAAGCAAAATACGGTTCATCACACATCACATCACCGCGTCCTTGTTCGGTTGTTTGCATGGACAATGGACATGCAACGCGTATCCATAACGCGTTGCCTATATATGCGTTGGACAATGCCTATATTGAAATATTGCCTGGTTTAGGCGCATCGCTAATGAGGGATTAGCAACAGCTGAAGTTGGTTAATGGTGTACAAAAATAGATTTAAATCGGATTTGTTATGCTAATAGTGAAAACGAACTCCATTTTGCGAGCAAGAACAGCTAAGCTGTCCAACACTGGCCTCACTCAGCAACACAGGGCAGTGGCGAAAGTGATTTATGGTATAGTGTTACCAGTGTTTTTAGTGGATGACAAACATTTGACATTTCGGTATGGTCCTCATGTCTGCAGGTTCGAGACAACCAACGGCATTTCCTCCAACGAAGACGGCATCTCCTACCCTGGCAACGTTCCGGAATCTGGCAACTACGTGAGGAGCGGCTCCTACTCGTACGAGTGGGAGGGTGTCACCTACAGTGTCACCTGGACGGCTGACGAGAACGGCTTCCACCCAGTGGGTGACCACCTGCCCGACTTCAGTCACACGAGGGAGCATATCGGAGGTGTGGATGAAGTGGAAGTGAGTGTTGCGTAATTTAAGGTGTATCATCAAAAATGGAATCTAAGGTATCAAAGCAAAGCCTGTAGGGCTATTGCAAGGTATTCTTCGACAATAGCAAACTTACAATGTATTGTTGTGTCTGTCTTTGTTGAACTTAATTATGTCCTCTGTACCATTGTTGTCTTATTGTGAAAAAATACAACGAAGAAAACACCCTTCTCATGACTTTTGAACTGTTCCGAAACGTGGAATTACTCATTAGGGTATCCCGAAACAAAAATAAGTTTTGGCCGTTGAAGCTGCCCATCCTATCAGCAACGTGCGTCGACGCTGAATCATGTCTTCCCTATGGTGGTGATAGCGCAACTTGTGGCCACGACGCACCAGCCTCACGCTCGGCCGGACCCAGCCGACTCGCTCGGTCACGTGACCGCCTGCGGCCAGCGAAAGACAACTGCCGGGTTCGCCGTCCTAGGCATGTCCAGTTTAATCAAAGCAAAGCTTTAAGTGTTCCTTGGCGTTAAAAATAACGCTTAACCCACGAGTCACTGGGGTGTTTTTTTTAGCCCCCCCCCCCTTAGGAATATTAGGAATATCTCAACAACTAATGCAGATATCGACGCCAAACTTTCAGTACCTTTCCGGGCACCATTTTTACACCTTTTGAGAAAAAAAGCAATTTCGTCAGAATTTTGTTTCGAGATATAGTGAATTTAGTGACGTTACTAAACACGATTTTGACACCAAAATCAGCTAAAGTTTACCAGGCCGTACAAATGCCGCATTTGAAGCAAAATGCAATCGAAAAACGATAGAAGGTACACTGATAAAAATTTCTACTCCCCAAACTTTTGCGACTCAAACTACTCGACAAAGGGGAGTCTCAAAGGTGGTCAAAACGGGAATCACTTCTTTTTCGAGTCAGCGAATGCTGAATTAAACGATCGACGACTCTGCGCTAAATGCAGAGTAATACGACTAGCATTATCAGGGTCACCAGCACGCATTGGGTCGGTGCACTATTCTGCGGCGATTATTTTGACCCCTCAATCTTGGGAGGTGCTTGCAGCATTAAGCAACCCGGTAAAATCGGGTAAAATCAGCTGGTTATGGTGTTTCCCGCCCATTTCTGCTGCGGTTGAGACTGAGTCGCATGGCTCGTGGTGCGTTCGCCACATACGTCTCCTGACTGTATCTGCATGGCTGTGTGATGTGATGTGACGTTCGCTAGAAACACTGAATGTTGAGGTGAGTTAATATGTATATATTGTCTGATTGATATGGAGTTGTACAAAATGCTGCATTTGTCGTGTGATGTGATGTGTTGATAACCGTTTGGTGGAGTTCCATCTTCAGTTGATGCTGTCATAGCCCAACAAACTTTGAGTTTGCTCCACCAACTTTGGCCAGATTTGATGGTATTTTAACATTAGCCAGCCATCCATTTGTAGATCCTCTAATAGGACTCAATATGCCACACAATTTTCTGAAAATCGACCCATTTTAATAAGCTGTGCCATTGGAATTGGGTTTGTCAGAAAGTACCTACCTATCACACTATAGGCCAAACTGGAGAGAAAAAAAAACTGTTTTCGTCGATAAATCCAGCGTAACTCGGCGATTGCGCCGAAATTTTGGCGCAGCATCCAGCGTAACTCGTCGATTGCGCCGAAATTTCGGCGCAAATTTCATTGTTATAGTAAAATCAACCACTTATTTAGTTAACGAATCATAGTCTAAAGCGTCAGCTGTTCAAGGCCACCCAATAAGGTCCCATTTCCGCTTAAGGTCCCGTTTCTGCTTGCCTAGTATCTATATTGCCTTGGTAATAATAAAGGCAATAGAGATGGGTAATAATTGGCCCTGCACTTGCTGAGAAGCGACCAGGAAGGAGTACGTTGAATATCAAACATTAATTTGACTTTAAATTTCGGTGCATAGTGAAAAATTTCGGCGTAATTGTGGCAAAATTTCGGCGCATATTTTCGTGCGCCGAACTTCGGCGCATGAGGGTTCGCTGGGGCATCCAGCGTAGTGCATGGATTTTTTTTACAGTCTGGATATAGGTAGAACCGTCCCTGCTGCACAGTATCTTCCATGATGTCGCTGAGGGCATACTTATCTGGCATAGCAAGCTAAATATATGGAACACTACTTCGCAAGTGACATACATGTAAAGTACATCACCACTAATGTATGTTAGACAGTATCAAGTCTCATATTAATGACAAGAAAACTCAGGGATCCAAAAAGTAATGCTGCTGTGACATCACCGGGGCATTTATTGAACAGCTTATAGGCATTGGAATGACAACAGCCTGGGTTCAACTGGGCTTCCATTGGTTCAGAACTACAGATGGAACAATAAGTGGCAATGGTGGTAGGTTTCAGAATGACAAGGCAGGAGTGTAGGAACATGGCAAAAATTTGATAATAGTTCAGTCATTCACCTCCCTGGTTAATGGTGTTCTTGAGGTCCCTAATAAAAGCAGAGAGTATTATTACGACAGACAGGAATGTGTACCAGTAATACCAAAGCTATGATGTCACCAAAAACAATACATAATCAAACCTGACCTAACCTTTACAGCAACTACAGTCGCAGGGACCCATGTTTAGAACGCTCTGTTCGCTGTGCTGCAGAACCTACAGGGGGCCGAAGGGGCTGTCCCCCTGTACCCCTCCCCCAGACTATCTTGTAGACAGTCAAAGATAACCCACTTTTCAGTCTGTCGTAATGTTAGTGTTAGCTGACTATTCTTATTCCATTAGGGACCTAAAGAACACCATAAACTGGGGAGGGGAATTACTGAACTAATACTAAATGTACCTACAGCACATGTTAAGGTGTGACTGATGGTAATAATATTTTGGTGCATTCTTCATTGGGAGAATTTGTCCTGATCTTAATACGGAGCATATAGGAGTCAAATAGTTGAACATCATGATTAGTGATGACCTTACCCTACCTTATCTTATGGACACTTGCTTACTTCAAAATTAGATTAGATACATACTTTACAGAAAAGGGATTAGTTCATAAATACTCATAGGATTAGGCTTCTTTTAGGCAGCTGGCAGGTAGAGTAAGGTGATATGAGGGGCGAGATTCGTGGAGAAGGGGTGGGGGTGCAACCTTGGATGGGCCTGAGAGGCTCTTTGTTGCACTTTTCTTTTATGTTTTTATTGCTATCAGGATATAAGACCCAATGGCTTCAAAATTCATTGATTGCTTTAATTGAGTGATTGCTTCGCCTCATTGGATAATAACGGGTGACACAATCACATGATGTGAATGAACTTTGTATATTTTGTAAGTGTCATTCATCTCATATTTTTAATGACCAACTGAAGAAGTTATAGAAACGTGTCTTAGTCATTAATAAATTAATATGAGGAGTTGACTGTTTTTTATCAAATAGGCCAGTGTTAGCGATCATAAACATATTCTGAATTAAAGCATAGGGTTCTACTTTCCTGTGCTGAGAAATCTGCAAAGCAATATATATTCCCTAATATGTTTTTGTCAAAACGTAGACAGTATGGTCAAGGTCTGTATAAATAGCCCCCAGTCAGTCAGCCCCAACCAGTAACGGTTGGCAGCACTCGGGCGTTAAAAACCTACTACACCATAGGGTTCCCATGTTAAATCGATGATTTTCAGACTAAGCTGTCTCATAACCTATGGTATATATTTGAAATCCGACTTCAGGACCAGATAGCTACACGCCTAGGCTACAACTTTTTTATTTACCCATTTTAGATATTCTGGGCGTAAAGTGGCTAAATGGGCTTGGGGTTAAAAAACGTCGGAACGACCGCTGACCGCTTCCAAATACTACTACTGGTACTGAAATATACACTACTTCGACAACTACTTCGTAGGGTATTAATAATGACCGCTTCCAAATGCTACTACAGGAACTGAAATATACACTACTTCGACTACTACTTCGTGTATTTGCTGGAGTTGAATTAAATAAATAAAGATTTAATCTATGAAAATACAAGTTATTGATAGTAAACAATACCTTTAATTTATAATAGACAAAACAATTCCCAGAAAAAAACTATATCTTGTCTATTTCATTTGGGCGTTACATTTTTTACTGTTCTACCCGTTCTATTACCCTGGTTGCAGTGAAACAATATTTTCCCTTGGCTTACATTCTGTGCTTGCGTAACTGGCGCACATGAAACAAATGTCATATTGTATAATGCATTTTATAATGGAAATTCGCATCACATAGGATGAAGAGTTGCAGGGTTAGCACTTAGCTGGGGCTTGGAAACATTATAATACAAACTTTTTCTGTTCCATGTCCAATGTCCATGCATATTCTTTGCCAAGAACATTAGCATAGGCGTACACTGCATAAGTAGGTGAGAACCTTTGAGGCTATGAAGGTATATTTTGATATATGAAAGGCCCAAAGCTCTGATCAGGACCAGCCTGAAATATATGTTTTGGTTGATACTGTGTTCCACCTTACCTTGCCTTACCTTACAATATACAGAATTTAGAGGCCACTTGTTGGTTGATTTTGGCATGTTGCGTTCTGATAGGGGTGGTACCACAGCGCGTGGCACATGGAAATGTAAAAATGAACCGAAATCATTCTTGATCAAAAATTGCATTATTAATTTAAGCATTAATTTATACGATGAAGAATGCAGCGCTCAGGATGTACTCCCTTTTGGAGAATTTGAGAAAGGAGATCATGAACAATTCAATACAACTTAATTTAGCTCTACCAGAGACCTCCTCAGTCATTGCCCAAAAAGGTGTTTTACTGGTGAGATCATAGTTGGCAAAGTTGCGGTTTGCTGGTATACATTTAGTACTCTTCTGTACTTTTTTTTTTAATTTGTACTCTGAAAAGGGGAAAATAAACATAATCAAATCAAATATGATTAATAATCATATTTTATTTGATTCAGTCAACTGGATCAAGCACTAGAAACCTCAAGCCCTCAATCAGAATACAAAAGAGTACACAATGTATACCAGCAAACAGCAACTTTGCCAACCATGGGTGAGATATAATAGGTATATACTATATAGGTGTTTAATATTATCAATGGTATTCAGATTTCAGTCATACAACATTGTAGCCTTACATAATTTTGTTTGCAATATGTTTAACAAAAAGGTATGTTGAATGTTGTGTGTTGCTGTATGTATATTTTACATATTTAACTGTTGAAAGGACTTTGATAGGTGCTTTAGGGAAAAAGTTATGATGCCCGATATTTGACCTTGCAGGCACTCTTTGACCTGAGGTCAGGCAAATGATTGACCTCCAAGACATACTTTCAGGTTTTGAATACACTCCTAGACACCAACATTTTGTATAAGTTTGAACACATCTGTACCACTCTAACACCTTCAAAACTCAGCTGTAAACAATGCGCCCTACACTCTGGATGCACAGCCGCCGGTCCACTTGGTAGCAGTTGATCATCAACCGTCATCTACAATAGCTTCAATTGTGGTGCTCCATTAAAAAATCCAGTGTCCCAAAATTTCATTTTTGCTTGGGTGTCGGAGGAAAATTCTAGCCAAAAAAGACCATGAGAGTGGAAAATTATGAAGAAAATGGTACAATATTGATATCTGTTCTGAATATGAAAACCAGAGTAGTTTTTGTTGAAATCAAGTACTTTTAGTCAGTGTCCTAGCATTGGGAAATTTTGGTGGAAAACGACACCCTATGGATACTATTTTTCCACTCTTTTTCCCAAGTTTTCCTCTTAATTTTCCACTCCTTATTCTAAAATGTATTGGATATTTGAACTCTATACTGATTTATGGATGTAATGATAGGACAAGACAGGGAAAGACAGGTCAAAATTGGTATAGGTAATAACTAATTCTGGTGAGCGGGTAATTGGATATTGATAAAGCTGAATACAATGGCTTTTGGTTGAATTTCCACTCTTTATGCTTATTTTTAGCCACAATTTTCCATTCCGTACCCAAGCTCCAAAGCAATCCTAGGACCCTATTTAGTCAATACCTTTTTATGTCGGAATCAATATCACAATTCATAATTTGGGAGTGGAAATTCACTCCTAAAATAGGGAGTAAGAATGGAAAATTATTGACATTTGGGTGTCATTTCCCACCCAAATCGACACATTTTGGGACACTGCAAAATCTGATACTTCATTGGTATGATTGTATCTGACAAAGTTGGGACCTGTCTGTACCATTATTGATAGAAGTTATGTTTTATCAGCAATGTTTCTGCCTAGTCATGACATCATGATCAAATTACGTTCTGATCATTTATTATAAATGTAATGCTGCATTATTATTTTTGTAATGCTTTTAAAATGATTTTGCTGTAGCATTACCCTAATACTGATACCCTATATATGTAAGAGTCCCACTGCCATTAATCAAAAGGATGTTCTTTGTGATGCAGAGTGTGAATGGAGCCTCAAATGTTTTTAGACATTTAGCTTATAAATAAATCCGATAGGGTAATGATTTGGTGTTCAGATACATTCAGACTCAGTTCAGACTCAAAGTTTTCATGCCATCCGAATAGAAGATACTGACACATGGTGCTTTAGTGCAACTCTATTGTTACGAGCGAGCGTGAAGTATTCGCGAGTCCTCACTGAATACAGGATTTGTATCACATACCGACCGTAACGCTTTTGAGGAGCTTATATCTTTGGAATCCTGCATCCGATTGACAAGCGGTATTCGCCATCTGATAGCCCATTCAATCAATTATGTTATTGTGGTGCCAGTCCGCGGCGATTAAAGGTCACCGCCGGAGTCAGCCGCGCCTGAACGACGGACGGCATAACGGCCAGGGGTTCGCTCTCCTACCGGCCACACGGTATAATAATGTGCAGCCGGGCGCCGGTCAAACTGCAGTAAACAAAAACAAAATGTATCACGCCGAAGTATTTCGTATATTTTTAGGTATACAAGGTTTGGTGTTGTGTATATCAGTGCGCCGCTCTCCGCCGCCTCGCCTCTGGCAACCAAGTCTACCAGTCAGGATTGTGTATTTCGAAAAATAATTAGGGGTGCTCAAGGGCGGATGCAAGGGGGCCAGACTATTGTGCCATGCCCCTAAACAACTGAAATCGACCAAAAATTGGCGTCTTTTCTGATTTTTAAGGAAATATAAACAACTTTTACGAAGTCAAGTTTGTTTTAAGCATAGTTAAATCCGCAAGCGAGCTAGATACTTTGTGGTAGTGCCACAGCCATTGGCCACAGTGTTTGGCTGAGCACTTCAAAACTCACAGGACGTAATCAAGCCATATATAGGTACCTACAACCCTGCTATCTCATATTTTGTTTTGTGTATATCGGTGACCTAAGGTCAGGTCAGTTTCGTGACCTTCCCATCATAAGTCAGCGATAAAATATTAAAACAAATCGTATCGGAGGATACGCATTAGACCGGAATAATTATTTTAAGATTATGCTATTATAGCTCATGCTTGATAACCCAAGTATAATTATTGCTACATAACCCCTACAAGATCGAGTGAGGTCATTTGAGGTGACCAGCACTTCTTTGCCAATAACTCTTGATATCATACAAATGAAGAAAAGAACGTGAGACCGGCACCACTGAGTATGTCTCTTCGAGACTCGTCCGTTATTGCGCAGCACGACATACCTGGTTCACCACATGACCTTAAATTACCTTGACCTGAGGTCAAATTTTGAATTTGATTTAGGTAACTTGGTCACCATAAGATTCGGTGTGTTCAAAGCCCCAATCATCATCAGATGACGTTAAAATTATTGCCCTATCTTCATCAGGCGGACATCTACCGGTAAATGAGAAACGTTCAATAGGTTTCATTTTCCACTCACTTTCTTTCGAAAGGGGTGTAAAGTTAATGTCCATAGGCCGGCGACTATTCTCCTCACTAAAGTAATCGCCAATTGCCAAAAAGTCGACTCCAACTCCGGGCCGGAGCCGAAGTCGGTAAGATTTTAGCGATTCCGACTCTGACTCCGGCCAAAACTGCCGACTCCGACAGACTCCTACTCTGATAAACAAATAAAGTGAGTAATTTCTGTGCAACTAAAGCATTGACAAAAATAAATATATCTGTTAACACGCGCACGGCCGGGGGTCTGGGCCAACCATGAACGGCCGGGGGTGGATTGATTTCAGCCCCCCCCCCCCTCCGCCAGATCTTGAAAACCAAGAAACGTAGCGACAAGCGGAAAACGGCGTTAGATAGCTTAAGACAAGCTCTAACGAAATTATTTAAATTTTTATTTCAGGTCAATATTGATGTCACCAGAGGTCATCAAATGTCAGATTTTCCAGTTTTAGGAAGTCGCTCCAGTAACCCAAAATATGTCGGCAACTATGACAGTTAGGAACAAACGGAAAAAAGCAATGTAAAGTTCTTAAATGTAAAGTAATGTAAAGTAATGTATGTAAGTAATGTAAAAGTAATGTAATTCAATGTAAAGTGCAAAATTAAATCGCCATTGCGTCCTCAAATTATATCTCGGGTCAACAGTTTCGGCTCCAGAATTCATCAAAAGTCAAGAAGGCTATTTTTTACAAAGCTGTTTTTCGCAAATAACATTTTACCTAATAAGGATAAGGAAATACGTTTGACGTCATCGTATTTGTTTTGTCAAGGTGCTTCGAATCATATTCATGTTGACCAGATTAGGTCAAACATGAAATTTGACCTCAGGTCAAGGTCAAGTGGTGACCCAAGTAGGTCATGTTGCATATTGGGAAACGTGTCTCGATAAGACAAACACGTTGGTACCGGTTTCACTTTCTATCTTCATTGTGTCAAGAGTTATTGACAAAAAGTGTTGATAACCTCGGATGACCCCGGCTGACCCTGTAGGGGTCTCGACCTTTGGTCACCAATATAAAAAAAAATCCATTAAGGGTCACGGAATAAAAATTGCACCTCGGTTATCAAAATTGGCATATGATAACATGATCCATAAGGAATTGGGCTGCTATCATGCGTATCCTCGGAATAGGAAGCATTTCAATATTTCCCCATTGACTTATAATGGAGAGGTCACGAAATTGACCCGACCTTAGGTCACCGATATACAAAATCCGAGATATACGTATATTAGGTACCTATAACCTTATGAAATCTTTTAAGTTTGAAACCAATCGGCCAAAAACTGTGGCTGTGGTATGACCACAAACTTTTTGGAGGTGGGGTCACATGACCTTGCCTGGTGACCTGACCTGAGATGACCCGAAGTGTTTTGTTTATACTATGTGGGTAATTGATACCCAAACAGCTGTGCCAAATTTGGCGGCGCTGTTCGCCGCTGTTTTTCCGCTATTCATGAAAAACCGGAAGGGGGAGGGGATTGACCCCCCCCCCCCGGCCGTGCGCGTGTTAAGACATTACAAACCACTTTTGTGAACTGACGTGTGACATCACGGATATGTTGTTCTTGAGACATCGTCATCCTATCATATAAACTCTCTTTTACACCTCAAATGCCATACAAACTGGATTACATGATCCAGTCATTGGTTTTTAACGCATAGTGAACATAAATGTAACCACCCAGCAGGGAACGTTGCAATATTTTACCGAGTGTTTGCGAGTTCAACGCAACTACCCAACTCGGGTAGCACTACGTTTTGATGCAATTACCACTGAGAAAATATAACCCGTTGCTTATGTTTATATAATTAGAGGTGGGTTAAAAGTACAATGGGATTGCAAAGTCTATTTATTTCATTGCTGCTTGCTTCTCGTACTCATTCAGTTCAATAACGGCCGATCAACATGTATTTATGCCTATACGGACTGATGACATCAAACAAAGATGCATTTTGAATCCAGGTCATAGAGGATAGATCTACAAAAAGCTTTCATGATTTTCTAATATCAGAGTTCGGTGCAGTCCTCACTCGACGTTCGCCCCATCTTCGATGTTTCCGACATGTTCTTCGGTGTGGCTGAAGTCAGGCAGGTGGTCACCCTCCGGGTGGAAGCCGTTCTCGTCAGCCGTCCAGGTGACAGTGTAGGTGACACCCTCCCACTCGTACGAGTAGGAGCCGCTCCTCACGTAGTTGCCAGATTCGGGGATATTACCAGGGTAAGATATGCCTTCTTCTTCTGAACTGATTCCGTTAGTAGTTTCGTACCTGTGGAAATGTGCATCGAAGCAAGTTGCATTCAAGTTCCACGCGCAACACGTTTGCGTTTGCCAAAACTCTATGTCAACACGACGTGTTTAACTAACACTAATAAGGTCAATGCTGGCAGCTGAGTGTAAGTTTGCGAATAGCCGACGTCAAGAAGTTGGTTAAATTAGCAAAAATGAAAATCTGGGCCGAAAAAAAATATCACATTACAAATAAAAATCTGCAACATTGCTGATAAATTTTTAGATGGCAGTACACGCATAGATAAGAAAGGAAAAGATAGACGCTGGTACCGTTATTTTGCGAAAGCTCTAGCAAATAATTTGCCAAATATGTGTTCGATCAACATGACCTACCTCGATCCCATGCCTAATGTGGCCTGGAAATTAACATAAAGAAGAAAATAACGGCATTCAAATAATGCAAATCTTACAGTCTTCATATCATGTTTTTTCAGCCTTTAAAGGGAATGTTGAGAACCACAGAACCACAGAAAACGCGGATGAATTAGTGGTACCGCTCACTAAGATATGTAACCTCTCGGCCATGTCTTCCTGTCTGTCTGGTGGCCATGTCTGGTGTCTTCCCTGAGAGATGGAAGCGGGCAAACATTATACCATTATACAAGAAAGGCGACAAAAAAGAGCCTTCAAACTACAGATCTATTTCCCTGCTTCCTCTCTTCGGGCAGGTATTGGAGCGTGTTGTGTTCGACGAGCTGTTTTATCATGTATCACCGGTTTTGAGCCAGCAGCAGCATGGTTTTATTCCTAGGCGTTCGTGCAGCACGAACTTGGATGTTTACCTTAAGCACGCGTGGGAGGCCATATCGGACGGATACCAGACGGACGTCATTTACACCGATTATTCGGCCGCTTTTCAGAGCGTCAACCATGCGCTTCTCAATCACAAGTTAAAACACTCCTACCATTTGAAGGAGCTCGCACTGAAATGGTTCGTCTCGTATCTGTCCGATAGACACCAGAGAGTTATCGTTAACGGAAAAACCTCCGACTGGCAACCGGTTATCTCCGGTGTTCCAGAAGGATCACTGTTGGCTCCCCTTCTCTTTTCGATGTTTATTAACGATCTACCGTGCCAAATGGAGTCCGGCTGCCTTCTGTATGCCGATGATGTCAAAATTTTCCGTAAAATCACCACTCCATTTGACGGACTGTTGCTGCAGAGGGATCTTAGCCATCTGGCAGCGTGGTTCGTCAGGTGGGGACTGGCTCTCAACCCTGCAAAATGCAAATCGTTTACGATGACTCTCAGGCGTGCACCCGTCCAGACCAAGTATTTTATCGTTGGTACTGAGCTGGAACATGTGAGTAAGATCAGGGACCTGGGTGTAACGATGGACACCAAATTAACTTTCGCACCAGATGTATCGGATACTGTCAGCAGAGCCAACCGGGCACTCTGCCTCCTTATCCGCTCTTTCCAAGTAGGTGCCAGCAAGTCAAAATTCAACCGAAGCGCAGTACTGGCTGCGTACTTCGCGAATGTGCGATCGATTTTAGAATATTGCAGCGTGGTTTGGGCGGGGGTGGCCAACTCCCACAAGGTGCGGGTCGATCGAGTGCAGCACAAGTTCCTCATTTGGCTGCTAGCTCACACTTCCTCCGGACAAACGAGTTCTCTTTCTTATGGTAGCCTTCTGCTCCATTTCAAAATTCCATCTTTAGCACAACGCAGAGTGCAGCATGACATGCTCTTCCTGAGGAACATTCTGCGGGGGAGAGTGGACTCTCAGGTTCTGCTCAACTCTTTTCCTCTGCACGTGCCACCTCGATCGACCCGCACCCTCACCCTGTTCGCCGTGCCTCGAGCTCGAGTCAGAACTATCGAATCAGGGATGTTCTGCAGGATCCCTAAAGCCATGAATGTTTTATTGGCCAGTCATTTGAACGTAGACATCTTTCATGACAGTGTTGGCGTTTTTAGAGCTCTCGTGATCAGGTACGTTTTAACCGTGTAGTCATCATCACTTCGTTCATCATGTCATTCATCTTCTACTTTTAGAACGACTTTAGGCTGTGATATATGTGTTGTGTGTCATGTCTTTTATCTTTTTGACTTCGCCTGTCAGTGGAGTATGACTCTGTTGGCGATGAAAGCAAATAAACAAATAAACAAACAACCGCTGCATCGGGAAGTAGTGCTCCACAGGGTCCAGGTATAACCAACACCCGTCGGTACTCAAACTTAGTCTTCCCTTCTTGGGCGTGTATAGATTCGAATATGAATTTGGGGACTCTCAATATGTTCTAGGCACGCACGGAAGGGGGATTTCCGTTTACCTTGTTGCTTAATGCCCTAATCTTTAGGTTTACTGTTGGGATGCTGAAAGCGCGGCGCTGGTGCTCGTGCGGGGTATTTAAGCTGACGCACAGCGATTGAGAAGCATCAGTCGGCTATCTCCACTCCAGCAATGAAGACCGTGAGTAGAGCCACTAAACAACAAGTCCGCGAGGAGGCAGGCATTGCACGTAAAGGCCTGTCGTTACCTCGTTAGAAAATAGCAGTCAAACGACAGAATAGGCGAAGCTGATGATGAGAATAGGTGAAGGCTGAGTCCTGATAGATAACTAATATGTTGTTATATATAAGCAGGATTAAGGTTATTGAAACAGTTATGAGCCGCTACACAGACTGCTGCTTTGAATTGGGCTAAAATGAAGGTTATTATTGCTGAGTCACTAATGATTTTTGCGAAAGTAACATGCCAGAGCTAATTTTGTCGCATTGCTTTTCTAGGCATGATTGGAAAGGTATATGGTTAGAGTACATTCGGTAAACATTTATTATTTCACGTGATATTATGAAATTCTGTAGGTCAGTTTCGAGAGAACACGCAGAAATTTCACGCAAATTGAAGCGCCAGCTTCGTCAGTTTCGCGGTCGCTTCCTTCATAAGACTTCGAAACCCTTTTAAGCCAATCTTTTTAATGTAAGTGGTTATCGAACCAGCCAAAATAATGTTACAATGAGTTACACATATTTGTGTATTATTTCACAGCCATAACAAACGTACTAAATTGTATGCTGGAGCGGCAAACTTGCGGAAATCTGAGCTTCTTCCATGAATTCCACGTCATTTCGCGGAGAATTCCGCAGAGTTTTTCCATTTCGGTCTCTTCAAACGACCGAGCCGAGAATGCTGCGCGAAATGGTGCTGAATTTCGCCCTTCAAACGCAGGCTTTGTTTCAGATCGTGCTCCTCTGCTTCGTGGCTTTGGCCGTGGCCCAGTCTGACAAGGAAGCCAGGATCGTCAACTACCAATACGGCATTGAAGAGGATGGCTCCTTCGCCGCCACGTAAGCAAAATACAGTTCATCACACATCACATCACCGCGTCCTTGTTCGGTTGTTTGCATGGACAATGGACATGCAAGGCGTATTGAAAGATTGCCATGGTTAGGCGCATCGCTAATGAGGGATTAGCAACAGCTGAAGTTGGTTAATGGTGTACACAAATATATTTAATCTGATGTGTTATGCTAATAGTGAAAACGAACGCAACCTTGCAAGCAAAAACAGCTAAGCTGTCCACCAACACTGGCCTCACTCAGCAACAGATTACAAAGAGCAGTGGCGGAAGTGATTTATGGTATAGTGTTACCAGTGTTTTTAGGGGACGACAAACACTTTATATTTCGCGATGTCCTTCATGCCTGCAGGTTCGAGACAACCAACGGCATTTCCTCCAACGAAGACGGCATCTCCTACCCGGGCAACGTTCCGGAATCTGGCAACTACGTGAGGAGCGGCTCCTACTCGTATGAGTGGGAGGGTGTCACCTACACTGTCACCTGGACGGCTGACGAGAACGGCTTCCACCCAGTTGGTGACCACCTTCCCGACTTCAGTCACACAAGGGAGCATATCGGAGGTGTGGATGAAGTAGAAGTGAGTGTTGCGTAATTTTAAGTGTATCATCAACAATGGAATCGAAGGTATCAAAGCAAAGCCTGTAGGGCTATTGCAAGGTATTCTTCGACAATAGCAAACTTACAATGTATTGTTGTGTCTGTCTTTGTTGAACTAAACGATGTCTTGTGTACCATTGTTGTCTTATTGTGAAAAATACAACGAAGAAAACACTCTTTTCATGACTTTCGAACTGTTGCCACAGTTTCGAATTTGTAGAGATAAGTGCAAGTGCACATTCATTTTAACATGGGACCATATTAGGAAAGACTGAAAATTACTAGGGGTCCCTAGCGTCCCCAGTGGTGGCGACGCCCCGGCCCATGATTGATCAACTTCAGGTTTCAGTTTAGTCTGAGTCAGGTCAAGGTTGAGTTGGTCCAAGGCACTCTTCTAAAGATAAACCCAGTATTCTGATTTAATACATTAATAGGTGAAAGCACAAACAGGCAATTGGACCTGGCCTGCACCTGACATGGCTGGTCTTACCATTTTGATGAACTATACTATAGCCGATCCTGATCCAGTGCTAACGGTAGTTTTTACTACAATATCAATATTGATATGGCAAATTTGGAAATTCTCAAACCTCAGATACCTTGTGAAATCTTTAAAAAAAAAATACAATGCAACCGCGTAGGCTCCCTGCAGCCACCATACGTTCAATTAGTTAGAATGCCATTCAACAAAATAACCACGTATGTCAAACTCCCGAAAAACGTAACATACATGGTTCTTCCTAGGGCGTGACGTCAACTATTCGGAAAATTTTGGCGCACCGACATTTGTGTGCGCACCGGCAACCATGCTTTTTTTAGCCCCTCCCCCACTCCAGTAAGATTAATTTTGAATCCTGCTCATCTGGGGTGGAGGGGGGGGGGGGGGGGGGGGGGTGCAGAGCAGGGGCGTAGCTTCTCCAGAAAAGTTGGCGGGACTGAGCTGAGCAAAATCACTTAACGTACCATCAAAATCCACACAAATACAGATTTCCCACGGATTTGACCCACTTTCTCGTCCAAGTTGGGGGAGGAGGGCTGAAGCCAAGTTGAGGGGGGGCTGAAGCCCCCTCAACTGAATAGGAAACTACACCCCTGGTGCAGATTGATTCTATTCATTGTGTATTTTCAATGTGTTCAAATGTGTTATTTTGTGGCAATCTTTCACTAAGGAACATATTTGCCTGCTGGTGCACAATATGGCAGCACATTATTGTGCCATAGTACCGTGTGGCAGGTGGCAGCATGGCAAAAGCAGCAACATAGTGCACCAAGGCAATATTTTACAACCTTATTACCTATGTATGTCAGTACCATATGTTTTGTCTGAATAAAATTGGAAAATTTGTAGAGAATAAAACGGTGACAAACTTGTAGCTTCAGAATCCCAACGGTGACACACGGCTAGGGTTTCCCAGCCCTGCTGTAGCTTTCAGTGAGAGTTAGATCTTTGTTTGGTTTTAACCTGCGCCGTGCCGGTCCTCGTCGCCACCTTCGGCGTGCAGGTTGTGGGGGGGGGGGGGGTTAGACCCCTCTCTAACTCGAAAACTAAAAGGGATTGAAAGACGCAGAAGGTACTTCGAAGTTACTTCGGATATTGTTTTCTCAAGTTAATATTGAGGTCAACAGAGGTCATCAAAGGTCAGATTTTCCAGTTTTAGGACTTCGCTCTAGAAACCACCAGAGATATCACAGGAACTATGACAGCTAGGAACAAACGGAAAAATCGATGGAAAGCTCTTGAAAAATGCAGTCGTCAAAGTGTCCTCAAATTTGAGCTCAGGTCAATAGTTAAGGCTCCAAAGCTCATCAAATGTCAAAAAGGATATTTTTATTACAAAGCAGTTTATCACGAATAGCTTTTTAACTAATAACGACAAGGCAATAACTTTGACGCCATCGTGTTTGTCTCGTCAAGGTGCTTCGACTCATTTTAATGTTGACCAGGTTCGGTCAATTTAAAAATGTAACCTCAGGTCAAGGTCAAGTGGTGACCCAAGTAGGCCATATTGCATATGGGACGACGTGCTGCGACGAGATAAACACACTGGTGCCGGTTTATTCTCTATCGTCATTGTGTCGAGAGTTATTGACATAAAACTGTTGGTGACCTCGTATGTCCTCGGCTGACCCTGTAAGCGTCACTCACCAAAAATGCCACCTAGGTCATCAATAATGGCCTATAATGACATGATCCAGAAGGAATTGGACTGCTGTCTTGCGTATCCTTGGAATAGGAAGCATATCAATATTTCCCCCTTGACTTATAATGGGGAGATCACGAAATTGATCCAAACCTAGGTCGCTGATATTAAAAATCCAACATAAACGAATTATAGATATATATGAGCTTATGAAATCCTGTAAGTGTAAAACCGATCATTCCAAAACTGTGACTGTGGTACGTCTACAGTTTTTTTTTAGGTGGGGTGACGTGACCTGGTCTGGTGACCTGACCTGAGATGACCCGAGGTATTAATGTTTACATAATGTGGACAAATGATGCCCAAACAGCTGTGCCAAAACGGCGGGCTGCGCGCCGCCGTTTTCCTGCTATCCGCGAAACACCTGAGGGGGATCTACCCCCCCCCCCCCCCCGGCAGGGCGTGGGTTAAAATAAAGGGATGATGTGAGCATGCAGTTAGTATTCAAGTGAAATAAAAAAATTACCCCAGCTGAGCTGGGGTCATTTTTGTATGTGCCACTTTTGGTCGGGGCCACTCAAAACACTTTTGCCGCCCCTGGAGTCCGCATTTAACCATTAAGTCAACAAGTCAATAACTATTCCTTTTACATGCAAGCCTACTTTGGTTTGATCAACGGCACACGCAGGATTGTTTCGTTCATCTTTGTGTTTTTTTATGTTTTGGGATCAAAAACTAAAAATCCGCGATAGCAATTTTGAAGAGAATGACATTTCCTTTCTTCTGACGTTTGTATTGGCAATTTGCTTCAAAACTCTATTTTGATTTTTCAAACATTTATCGTTTTTCAACCAAAAATGGCATGACATGACGTCACTAAAACGACATTATCTCCCAAAGTACTTCATCAATGCTATTGCAACTTTGTGAGAAGACGTAAACTTATGCAGCGTAAGGTCTTGAAAGGTTCACGTCGATATCTATCATAGTGTTCAAGTTATTGAGAAAATCCTGGAGGAGGGCAGGTTCTCCCCCAGCGGGGCGTGGGTTAAAGGGAAATAATGACCTTTTTCCACAAAAATGGAGTCAGCACTTAAAATCGCCAGACGAGACCAAAATATATTGTAAATTCATCACATTTTGCATAAAAACTTTCCTACCGAAAGATATTTCAAGTTAAAGTTGATAAGCGTTCCACACTTTTAACGACCGATACTTGCAAGTACTTTTGGTCCTCATCAAACTGCGGGCTTTTCCCGTATTGTTTTTTTACGTAATGGAGTGGAAAATATATTGTGCGTTCTGCTTGTTGTGATGATATGCCCGGCGATCTTCTAAAACTAACAGCGATTGGAAAAAGTGGCAATAAAATCGGAAGTTCATCGATGCACATCAACGGCGGCATAGTTAGTGGTTGCGACCCTCAATTTTTGAATATCGATTCATTTGTTCTCAACATTAGGAGTATTGTATAATTTGTCTGGGGCTGTATATAACACTATGCTTTATATTATCATGAAAAATAATAATTTTTCCCCAAAAAACTAACAAACAATAACACAAAACTGGCAATTAAATCGGAAGCTCATCGATGCACATCGACGGCGACCTATTTAGCGTCGGCGATTTGTTTACAAAGTCATTGTCATGCTTCTCGGCGCTCTTAACCATTGTGGCGAGTTGTTCCTGATTAGCATACCCAAGTCCCGTACCAGGCTTTGTTAATGACGTCACTGGTGTAGCATTTGTGTAGCATTGCAAAATATATCTGATTTTGAGTTGAAAGCTAATTAAAGACTTATTCAAATTATTGTTTTTATGTTTGAATTTTCTTGTTAATCATTATTAAAGGTATTTTATCACTGTATTTCATAGTAGTTGACACTTTAGAAACTTGTGACGTAATAATATTGTATCCAATATGCATTTCCCTCACCTTTTGCTATTGTGGCGCAGTGCCAAGTGCTTTGCGAATACTAGCTTGCCTGGGGTTCAATTAATTCCGCCCTTATTTTATTCGAGTTGGTATAGTTTGCATGTTGTTGTTATTCATGACTTATACTGATAGTCAGTCATGCATCACGGATGCTTCACGGATTGCTTCACGGATCAGAGCGCTGCTCGAACGCACGCTAGTAGCGCTAGTAACGCTTTCGTTCTCCATGGCAACCAGGCGTGAGCCAATGAAAAGCCAGAACGTGTCCCTTTCTGGCCTTTGATTGGCTGACGCCTGGTTGCCATGGAGAACGAAAGCGCTACTAGCGTGTGTCCGAGCAGCGCTCAGTTTGATCGGAAACGTCACAGAGCCACCATCAATGCCGCACTCGATGTAAACAATGGTAGGGAAGGACGAATTTGTCAATGACCTTCATGAAGTACACAAGGTACTTGTTTTCTATTTTTTCCAAACTTACAACTTTGAATTTGGGAATAATTTTATTTAATTCTTAAATTTAAATAAAATAATTTTAAAACCATAACGGTAGCCTAAGAAATTGTTGCTAACAAAATCAAAAAGTCATTATTTCCCTTTAAAGATCACAATAGCCGTTTTCACGAAGGATTATTTCGCTGAAAAGTTTCTGAAAGATTCTGAAAGTTTACAAAAAAATACACAACTTTTACCTGCGATTTTTGTCTCGAAATGTCCCTCCTAATTTTGTAATATGTTGGTCAGAATAAAATATGTTGACAAAATTGCGGTTTGAGGATAATAAGCAAGATAAGTATTGATAGAATCTTCCTGAAAAGTTTCAGGAAGATTATATAAATACTTATCTTGCTTATTACGACCAAAGCGCAATTTGTCAACATATTTTATTCTTACCAACATATTACAAAATTATGAGGGACATGTCTAGCCAAAAAACGCATGTTAAAGTTGTGTAGTTTTTCAAAACTTTCAGAATCTTTCAGAAACTTTTCAGCACAATAATCCTTAGTGAAAACGGCTGATTAAGAGCGAGCGCGAAGCGCTTGCTCGTCCTTCCGAGGAATATGGGAAAATCTGAATATTAGCGGCCCGGCCCGACCCGACCCGTGGCGACGCTTTTGAGAAGCTCATATCTCTGCAACCACACGTCCGATTGACAAGCAGACTTCTTTGCTGAGCAGCCCCATCTAACCTACCCTGTTTGGGACCGGTGCTGACTTATGTGGGTGACTAACACTGCGCGTGGCGCGTGCCGCGTGACGGATGTTGAAAAGTGTTTTCTTGCAAAAACTCTGCAACGGCAGAGCCGATTGTGCTAAAATATAGTATGTGGTTAGGGACCTCTCAGCCGCCACTTTCCCACAAGTCAGGGTTGGGGTGCCTCTGCACGTGCGCACGTGCACACACATATTTTATATCTCAGGAACGGCTGAGCCGATTGTGTTTAAATTTGGTGTGTGGTTAGGGACCCCTCAGTCATCGCCTTTCACAAGTCAAGGGTGGGATGCCTCTGCACGTGCACGCGTGCACACCACTATTATATATATCAGGAACGGATGAGCCGATTGTGTTCGAATTTGGTGTGTGGGTAGGGACCCCTCAGCCGCCACTTTCCCACAAGTCAGGGGGTGGGGTGACTGCACGTGCGCACGTGCACACTCCTATTATATATCTTAGGAACGGCTGAGCCGATTGTTTTCAAATTTGGTGTGTGGTTAGGGACCCCTCAGCTGCCGCCTTCCCACAAGTCATGGGTGGAGTGCCTCTGCACGTGCGCACGTGCTCACCTTTTTTTAATCTCAGAAACTACTTGCCCGATCGAGTTGAAATTCATCATACATTTCATTCGCACTCGCTCGTTCAACGCTAACAACGGCGCCTTATTGGTATTATAATTCAATAGATGTCTATCTCTCCAGGTGTTCCACCGTAAACAGGTCATTGCCATCAATATATTAAGTTCTATTTGGCAGGATCCAGTGCTATCTCTGTTATTTGTCTCCATCGCACGGTGCGTGTGTAGAATAACCTGCTAGTAGCTTGTTGAAGGCTGAAGTGCACTGAGTGTATTCATCGCGAAGCTGCGTAGTATTGTCTAGATTGTGTTACCTCCTACTGGTATTCCGATTTACATAATAAACGACATGACGATTGACAGTTGTGGCCAGTAAACGATGGATGTTGGTTTCAAGTGAGCGTATAATATTTGTATGATAATTATAGGCAGTCATACAAAACAAAATAATAATAACATAAATGTATTATATGTTTAAGTGCATTAGGTTACACGAGGACAATGTTCACATACAAATGTTACTTGCATGTCAAGAATAATTTTACATTTGTATTTGTATGTGACAATTAAAACACTCCCCAATGTTACAAAAGCTTTTCCGAGTGTCGTGTCATGATTAGTAAGGTAAAACATGTTAACCCTATTCCTGTACGGGGGGCCGAATCGCCCCCCCCCCTCACGGAGGTTTTTCGTGTGCTGCACATTCATGATTGAAGCTAAGGTCTTCAAACTTTCTGACTTTTCATATCTATTCATTACGCATCTGATTGTGTACTGTTTTTTAACTGTTTCATAAGCGGCTCCAGGAACACTTTTTGGGAGGCGTGTTCGAGCGTTTTTGATACCAAAGGTTTGCATGGTTAAACACTCGTGGAGGGTTATTTTTTCTGTGAAATGCAAGCAAAAAAAGGTACTAGTAGACAATTGCAAGGGCTTGAGATGGCTGTCTCGAATTTGCAAAATTTCCATTTTATCATTCCGAAATTTTGAAGAAAAAACATTTTTTTCTTTACATATATATACGATTTTGTTATCTCGAAAAACACAAATGCCTGACACTTCCCCGAGATGAGATAACACAGTATATATAACAGTATATGTATAACAATATATAACAGTATATGTTCAAAACAAAATTCAAGTCGATACCTTGATAACTGATAAAGTTATAACCCAAAACTGCCGGAAGTTCGTGATAACCACGAATGGTCGATTTCCGCTTCCGCTAATATCTCAAAAACTACGGAACGCATGGACAAGCGGAATGCTTGTCGCTGCGAATTGTTTATGATGGAATGAATGGCAAAGTAGCGCCGACCCGGAACCAATACCCAGTCACCATTTCCGCAGTCACCTCAAGGTCATCCGCGGTTACGAACATTTTTGGCTATAACTCTTGACATGATATAGATAGAGAGCTTGCAACTGGTACCAATGTGTTTGTGTCGTCAATACGCTTCTGCTAATATGCAACATGACCTACTTTGGCCACCTTGAACTTGACCATGACCTTGACCTAAAGTGAAATTGTCCAATTGACCTTACTAGGCCAAACTTGATATATTTATATGCGTATTGACGAGAGAAACATGATAATGGCAAACTTATTGTTCTATCTGTTATAGGTAAAACGCTATTCACAAAAATATATCATGCACATTTCGGTACATTTGACCTTGTTTGAATGTTTGTTAAATGTCTTTTTGTGAGGTTTGCAATATTTTCTTGCGTTCCTAATCGCAAACATATGTAATTAATAATTTCTTTGTGAAATAGGCCTCTGAAGAACACATATTTCTTCATTGTATTTGCACAGCTTGGTACAGAAGCGAACAAGTCATTTCAAGAATCACAATAAAGAATAAAGACAAATTTTACAGTTGTGAAGATGATTCAAATGAATCGAGTCTTCGCTCCAGTCTCCCACAACCTATCAAATAGCATACACTAAAGGATTACAGGTGCAATAGTCACAGATCCATTCCTTAACTACGCCTCTGCGGCGCTCACTTATACCTCCTCCACATCACCGATATGTTCCCTGGTGTGGCTGAAGTCGGGCAGGTGGTCACCAACTGGGTGGAAGCCGTTCTCGTCAGCCGTCCAGGTGACAGTGTAGGTGACACCCTCCCACTCGTACGAGTAGGAGCCGCTCCTCACGTAGTTGCCAGATTCCGGAACGTTGCCAGGGTAGGAGATGCCGTCTTCGCTGGAGGAAATCCCGTTGGTTGTCTCGTATCTGCAAATGAGTAACACGCTTCCAGGACAAGAGACAGGATACCACCCCACAGTGGGTCAGATGGGCTCTAAAACCGGCCATCGGAAGAACAAGCTAAAATTATGGGGATTTTGACCTGAAATGGATGCCTAGCCATATAGGGAATGTACATAATAGCCGTTTCACGAAGGATTTTGCGTTTGGGGCGATTGGGGCGTTTGGGGCGTTTGGGGCGATTGGGGCGATTGAAGCGTCTGGGGTAAATGGGTCTATAGCTTGTAAGGACACGGCCTTTTCCGGTGATTTTTTGTATCAATCACAATTTTATGAATTAATGTGTAAGTATATGCTCTTACCATGCAATATTTACCGTTAGTTCGCTTTGAATGTTCACATTCATGAGCAAATCTGGCAATTTTGGATTGTGTTAGTTCCTTCTACAAAACATACTGAAAACGCCCCAAAAGAGGCTGAACAGTATACTAGATAATCAGCTTTGATTATATAAAATACGCAATTGACAGTTAGTTAGGGCAAAACTGAAGATATTATTGGCAAAGCAATATAACATTATGCTGAAAAACGCAATCAAATGTAAAAAGACAGACCCTTATTCAACGTCGCTCCGTCCCGCTGAGATCATCCAATTTAGAGCGGTAACTTCGTTGGTTTCCGAAAACCGGAACAACCCTTACGCATTTCGAATCACACCAAATGTTTTTGATTAGATTAATTTATTAATTGATGAATCTGACAAAAAAGCTGAAAACAACTCAGAAAAAGCACTGAAACTCCCCCCCCCCCAAAAAAAAACATGCGGGCTTTCTGCAGCCACTGGTACTGAAAACTAAAAAATGGCTGCTCTAGGTCGAACGGACGCCATTGCTGGGCACACCTCGGCTCTGCGCATGCGCAACGTGACGTCAGGCGACCAGCCGGCTGGTCGCCATGGTGACCAGCCCGCCGGCGCCGGAGCCACGTGTGCAACGTGACATCAGGCGACCGGTCGTCCCGTCGCCATGGTGACCAGGCGGTGGCGCCTGCGCAGAGCCAGCGCAGAGCTGTAGCCAGCATTCTTGTCATCTTACAACAAATGATCAAAACGAAATCGCTAATTATCATTAATCCTTGCTTTCAAAAGTGAATATGACTGAAAATATGAATGGAATAATTCATATAGTTTTCATTGAAATGAGCCTGAAAACTATTTCGTTGTAAAATATGACCATTTCCCAAACCAGCCAATTGCGGGATTCGAGCAGGATGGCGTCACACAAACACCCCAGCCGTCTGGCAACACCAGAGCTAGTTTAAGATGAAATTGTTAATTTTAAGTATACTATGGTGTTATCATTTAAATGCAATTTCCAGAAAAATGCATTAATTCATAAAGTTGCAATTGATACCAAAAATCACCTGGAAAAGCCGTATTCTTACAAGCTATAGACCCATTTACCCCAAACGCCCCAATCGCCCCAATCGCCCCAAACGCCCCAATCGCCCCAAACGCAAAATCCTTCGTGAAAACGGCTAATAGCCGTTTCAAAGAAGGATTTTGCGTTTGGGGCGATTGGGGCGATTGGGGCGATTGAGGCGTTTGGGATAAATGGGTCTATAGCTAGTAAGAACACGGTTTTTCCTGGTTATTTTTTTTTGTATCAATCGCAACTTTATGAATTAATGCATTTTTCTGGAAATTGCATTTTAATGATAACACCATAGTTTACTTAAAATTAACAATTTCATCTTAAACTAGCTCTGGTGTTGCCAGACGGCTGGGGTGTTTGTGCGACGCCATCTTGCTCGAATCCCGGAAGTGGCTGGTTCGGGAAATGGTCATATTTTGCAACGACATGGTTTTCAGGAATAATAGCTTATTTCAATGAAAACTAGATGAATTAGTCCATTCATATTTGCAGTCATATTCCCTTTTGAAAGCAAGGATAAATGATAATTAGCGATTTCGTTTTGATCATTTGTTGCAAGATGACGGGAATGCTGGCCCCGGCTCTGCGCTGGCTCTGCGCAGACGCCGACGCCTGGTCACCATGGCGACGGGACGGCCGGTCGCCTCACGTGACGTTGCACACGTGGCTCCGGCGCAGGCCGACTGGTCACCATGGCGACCAGCCGGCCGGTCTCCTGACGTCATGTTGCGCATGCGCAGAGCCGTGGTCTGCGCCCAGAAATGGCGGCCGTTCGATCTAGAGCAGCCATTTTTGAGTTTTCAGTGCCAGTGGCTGCAGAAAGCCCGCATGTTTCATTGGTGTATACGTGCCTTTTCTCAGGTCTTTTCAGCTTTCTGTGAGATTCATCAATTAATCAATTAATCAAATAAAAAAACATTTGGTGTGATTCGAAATGCGTAAGGATTGTTCCGGTTTTCGGAAACCAACGAAGCTACCGCTCTAAATTGGACGATCTCAGCGGGACGGAGCGACGTTCAATTAAGGTCTGTCTATGTTTTTGACATTTTATTGCGTTTTTCATCATAATGTTCTATTTCTTTGCCATTAATATCTTCAGTTTTGCCTTAACTAACTATCAATTGCGTATTTTATTTAATCAAAGCTGATTATCTAGTATATTTTGTAGCCTCTTTTTGGGCGTTTTCGGTATGTTTTGTAGAAGGAACTAACACAACCCAAAATTGCCAAATATGCTCATGAATGTGAATATTCAAAGCAAACTAACGGTAAATATTGCATTGTAAGAGCATATACTTAAACATTAATTCATAAAATTGTGATTGATACCAAAAATCACCGGAAAAAGCCGTGTTCTTACTAGATATATACACATTTACCCCAAACGCCCCAATCGCCCCAAACGCAAAATCCTTCGTGAAAACGGCTAATGATACAATGTCACCCCTCCTTCACCCCCTCCCCTTCCCTACACCCCTCCAATCACCCCCAAAGTACCTACATACTGTGAAAAGTCTGCGACTGAATGAATTTACATATATTTGAATTCAACCACCAAACATACCTTGCCAGTCACCATTTCAGTGAAGAAAATATGTATGTACTTACACATAGGGAAGGAGGAAACCTAGAGGTGGATGGGAAGGGCAGAGTGTCTCCACTTTCCACCAGGAAATACACACTTTTACCTCTTGAACAGAAAGGGGTACCAAGCACATAATTGCTACATTGTGAATGTTCAATGTTCGGATCATCCTATGACGATGATTTAATAATTTGCTGAAAAGCAAAAACAAGCAAGTATATGTATTAGTTAAGTATACGCGTGTTAAGTATACTTAACACGCAAACTCCAGTGCCACTAACGCTCACTGGAGCCCCCGCCCTGAGAACCCCAAAAGGATGAGAGCTAGAGCGACCTAACTTACAGAATCGGTAGCTGCTATGATGATCTACATTTGCTAAAATGTGGGTGACCCTAGGTCAATATCGTCAAGGTGAAATGAGGTCACAGACCTGTGACCTCATTTGACCTTCAAGTCAAATGCGTCAAACACCTGTGTCAAATGAATTCTTGCGATTTGGTAGTGCATCTTTGTTAAACAGATTCGTTAAAACGTTAAACTATCTAGTAACATTTCTATTTTATTTTTCGACTTCCCAGCGAGCCAAATTCGACAGGGGTGCTTAAACATCCGCCCCCCCCCCCCCGATGTGGAAAATTTGGAGGCCCAGCGGTGCGCGGGTTTATTTGCTTCTTGATATGATTGACACATTAGGATATTGACAAAGCAGCGGACGTTGCACTGTAAATAAAATAAAATGAATGGCGCTGTACCTACGACATTTGTGTGCATATTAACTACTCAATTTAACGTTGAGTTGTAGTTTACCTGCGCTGGCTTTCAAGATTCTTATTTACAATACATAACTTTCGATTGCTCCAAATTTCGCTATCTTCTTGACCCTGCAACCAATGCATTCCAATCATTTGTGGACACGGTTTTTGTTTTGATGTCGGACTGTGCGTGCCACCAGCCAAGGTCGGCATCTAACCATATTTGCATTATGGTGGCGAATGCTGGGATGCTGAAAGTGCGGCGCTGGTGCTCGTGCGGGGTATTTAAGCTGACGCACAGCGATTGAGAAGCATCAGTCGGCTATCTCCACTCCAGCAATGAAGACCGTGAGTAGAGCCACTAAACAACAAGGCCGCGAGGAGGCAGGCATTGCACGTAAAAGCCTGTCGTTACCTCGTTGGTAAAATAGCAATCAAACGACAGAATAGGCGAAGCTAATGATGAGATTAGGTGAAGGCTGAGTCTTGATAGAAAACTAATATGTTGTTATATATAAGCAGGATAAAGGTTATTGAAACAGTTATGAGCCGCTACACAAACTGCTGCTTTGAATTGGGCTCAAGTGAAAGTTATTATTACTGAGTCACTAATTATTTTTGCAAAAGCAACATGTCATTGCTCATTTTTTTGCATTGCTTTTCCAGGCAAGGTATATGATTAGGGTACGTTCGGCAAACAGTGATCATTTCACGTGAAATTATACAATTCCGTTAGGTTAGTTTGGAGAGAACACGCGGAAATTTCACGAAGATTGAAGCGCGCCAGCTTCGTCGGTATTGCGTCGTTCCTTCATAAGACTTCAAAAACCTTTTAAGCCAAATTGGTTTATGTAAGTGGTTACTGGTTATCGAACATAACCAAAATAATGTTACAATGACGTACACATATTTGTTTACTTTCACAGCCATAGCAAACGTACTAAATTTGACGCTGGAGCGGCAAACTTGCGGGAAATCTGAGCGTCTTCCAGGAATTCCACGTCATCTCGCGGAAAATCCCGCAGATGTCTTTCCATTTTGAACTCTCCAAACGATCGAGCCGCGAATGCTCCGCGAAATGGTACTGAATTTCGCCCTTCAAACGCAGGCTTTGCTTCAGATCCTGTTCCTCTGCTTCGTGGCTGTGGCCGTGGCCCAGTCTGACAAGGAAGCCAGGATCGTCAACTACCAATACGGCATTGAAGAGGATGGCTCCTTCGCCGCCACGTAAGCAAAATACGGTTCATCACACATCACATCACCGCGTCCTTGTTCGGTTGTTTGCATGGACAATGGACATGCAACGCGTATTGAAATATTGCCTTGTTTAGGCGCATCGCTAATGAGGGATTAGCAACAGCTGAAGTTGGTTAATGGTGTACAAAAATAGATTTAAATCGGATTTGTTATGCTAATAGTGAAAACGAACTCCATTTTGCGAGCAAAAACAGCTAAGCTGTCCAACACTGGCCTCACTCAGCAACACAGGGCAGTGGTGAAAGTGATTTATGGTATAGTGTTACCAGTGTTTTTAGTGGATGACAAACATTTGACATTTCGGTATGGTCCTCATGTCTGCAGGTTCGAGACAACCAACGGCATTTCCTCCAACGAAGACGGCATCTCCTACCCTGGCAACGTTCCGGAATCTGGCAACTACGTGAGGAGCGGCTCCTACTCGTACGAGTGGGAGGGTGTCACCTACAGTGTCACCTGGACGGCTGACGAGAACGGCTTCCACCCATTGGGTGACCACCTGCCCGACTTCAGTCACACGAGGGAGCATATCGGAGGTGTGGATGAAGTGGAAGTGAGTGTTGCGTAATTTAAGGTGTATCATCAAAAATGGAATCTAAGGTATCAAAGCAAAGCCTGTAGGGCTATTGCAAGGTATTCTTCGACAATAACAAACTTACAATGTATTGTTGTGTCTGTCTTTGTTGAACTTAATTATGTCCTCTGTACCATTGTTGTCTTATTGTGAAAAAATACAACGAAGAAAACACCCTTCTCATGACTTTTGAACTGTTCCGAAACGTGGAATTACTCATTAGGGTATCCCGAAACAAAAATAAGTTTTGGCCGTTGAAGCTGCCCATCCTATCAGCAACGTGCGTCGACGCTGAATCATGTCTTCCCTATGGTGGTGATAGCGCAACTTGTGGCCACGACGCACCAGCCTCACGCTCGGCTGGACCCAGCCGACTCGCTCGGTCTTGGGAGGTGCTTGCAGCATTAAGCAACCCGGTAAAATCGGGTAAAATCAGCTGGTTATGGTGTTTCCCGCCCATTTCTGCTGCGGTTGAGACTGAGTCGCATGGCTCGTGGTGCGTTCGCCACATACGTCTCCTGACTGTATCTGCATGGCTGTGTGATGTGATGTGACGTTCGCTAGAAACACTGAATGTTGAGGTGAGTTAATATGTATATATTGTCTGATTGATATGGAGTTGTACAAAATGCTGCATTTGTCGTGTGACGTGATGTGTTGATAACCGTTTGGTGGAGTTCCATCTTCAGTTGATGCTGTCATAGCCCCACAAACTTTGAGTTTGCTCCACCAACTTTGGCCAGATTTAATGGTATTTTAACATTAGCCAGCCATCCATTTGTAGACCCTCTAATATGACTCAATATGCCACACAATTTTCTGAAAATCGACCCATTTTAATAAGCTGTGCCATTGGAATTGGGTTTGTCAGAAAGTACCTACCTATCACGCTATAGGCCAAACTGGAAAAAAACCTGTTTTCGTCGATAAATCCAGCGTAACTCGGCGATTGCGCCGAAATTTCGGCGCAGCATCCAGCGTAACTCGTCGATTGCGCCGAAATTTCGGCGCAAATTTCATTGTTATAGTAAAATCAACCACTTATTTAGTTAACGAATCATAGTCTAAAGCGTCAGCTGTTCAAGGCCACCCAATAAGGTCCCATTTCCGCTTAAGGTCCCGTTTCTGCTTGCCTAGTATCTATATTGCCTTGGTAATAATAAAGGCAATAGAGATGGGTAATAATTGGCCCCGCACTTGCTGAGAAGCGACCAGGAAGGCGTACGTTGAATATCAAACATTAATTTGACTTTAAATTTCGGCGCATAGTGAAAAATTTCGGCGTAATTGTGGCAAAATTTCGGCGCATATTTTCGTGCGCCGAACTTCGGCGCATGAGGGTTCGCTGGGGCATCCAGCGTAGTGCATGGATTTTTTTTCCAGTCTGGATATAGGTAGAACCGTCCCTGCTGCACAGTATCTTCCATGATGTCGCTGAGGGCATACTTATTATCTGGCATAGCAAGCTAAATATATGGAACACTACTTCGCAAGTGACATACATGTAAAGTACATCACCACTAATGTATGTTAGACAGTATCAAGTCTCATATTAATGACAAGAAAACTCAGGGATCCAAAAAGTAATGCTGCTGTGACATCACCGGGGGCATTTATTGAACAGCTTATAGGCATTGGAATGACAACAGCCTGGGTTCAACTGGGCTTCCATTGGTTCAGAACTACAGATGGAACAATAAGTGGCAATGGTGGTAGGTTTCAGAATGACAAGGCAGGAGTGTAGGAACATGGCAAAAATTTGGTAATAGTTCAGTCATTCACCTCCCTGGTTAATGGTGTTCTTGAGGTCCCTAATAAAAGCAGAGAGTATTATTACGACAGACAGGAATGTGTACCAGTAATACCAAAGCTATGATGTCACCAAAAACAATACATAATCAAACCTGACCTAACCTTTACAGCAACTACAGTCGCAGGGACCCATGTTTAGAACGCTCTGTTCGCTGTGCTGCAGAACCTACAGGGGGCCGAAGGGGCTGTCCCCCTGTACCCCTCCCCCAGACTATCTTGTAGACAGTCAAAGATAACCCACTTTTCAGTCTGTCGTAATGTTAGTGTTAGCTGACTATTCTTATTCCATTAGGGACCTAAAGAACACCATAAACTGGGGAGGGGAATTACTGAACTAATACTAAATGTACCTACAGCACATGTTAAGGTGTGACTGATGGTAATAATATTTTGGTGCATTCTTCATTGGGAGAATTTGTCCTGATCTTAATACGGAGCATATAGGAGTCAAATAGTTGAACATCCTGATTAGTGATGACCTTACCCTACCTTATCTTATGGACACTTGCTTACTTCAAAATTAGATTAGATACATACTTTACAGAAAAGGGATTAGTTCATAAATACTCATAGGATTAGGCTTCTTTTAGGCAGCTGGCAGGTAGAGTAAGGTGATATGAGGGGCGAGATTCGTGGAGAAGGGGTGGGGGTGCAACCTTGGATGGGCCTGAGAGGCTCTTTGTTGCACTTTTCTTTTATGTTTTTATTGCTATCAGGATATAAGACCCAATGGCTTCAAAATTAATTGATTGCTTTAATTGAGTGATTGCTTCGCCTCATTGGATAATAACGGGTGACAACATGATGTGAATGAACTTTGTATATTTTGTAAGTGTCATTCATCTCATATTTTTAATGACCAACTGAAGAAGTTATAGAAACGTGTCTTAGTCATTAATAAATTAATATGAGGGGTTGACTGTTTTTTTTAATCAAATAGGCCAGTGTTAGCGATCATAAACATATTCTGAATTAAAGCATAGGGTTCAACTTTCCTGTGCTGAGAAATCTGCAAAGCAATATATATTCCCTAATATGTTTTTGTCAAAACGTAGACAGTATGGTCAAGGTCTGTATAAATAGCCCCCAGTCAGTCAGCCCCAACCAGTAACGGTTGGCAGCACTCGGACGTTAAAAACCTACTACACCATAGGGTTCCCATGTTGAATCGATGATTTTCAGACTAAGCTGTCTCATAACCTATGGTATATATTTGAAATCCGACTTCAGGACCAGATAGCTACACGCCTAGGCTACAACTTTTTTATTTACCCATTTTAGATATTCTGGGCGTAAAGTGGCTAAATGGGCTTGGGGTTAAAAAACGTCGGAACGACCGCTGACCGCTTCCAAATACTACTACTGGTACTGAAATATACACTACTTCGACAACTACTTCGTAGGGTATTAATAATGACCGCTTCCAAATGCTACTACAGGAACTGAAATATACACTACTTCGACTACTACTTCGTGTATTTGCTGGAGTTGAATTAAATAAATAAAGATTTAATCTATGAAAATACAAGTTATTGATAGTAAACAATACCTTTAATTTATAATAGACAAAACAATTCCCAGAAAAAAACTATATCTTGTCTATTTCATTTGGGCGTTACATTTTGTACTGCTCTACCCGTTCTATCACCCTGGTTGCAGTGAAACAATATTTTCCCTTGGCTTACATTCTGTGCTTGCGTAACTGGCGCACATGAAACAAATGTCATATTGTATAATGCATTTTATAATGGAAATTCGCATCACATGGGATGAAGAGTTGCAGGGTTAGCACTTAGCTGGGGCTTGGAAACATTATAATACAAACTTTTTCTGTTCCATGTCCAATGTCCATGCATATTCTTTGCCAAGAACATTAGCATAGGCGTACACTGCATAAGTAGGTGAGAACCTTTGAGGCTATGAAGGTATATTTTGATATATGAAAGGCCCAAAGCTCTGATCAGGACCAGCCTGAAATATATGTTTTGGTTGATACTGTGTTCCACCTTACCTTGCCTTACCTTACAATATACAGAATTTAGAGGCCACTTGTTGGTTGATTTTGGCATGTTGCGTTCTGATAGGGGTGGTACCACAGCGCGTGGCACATGGAAATGTAAATATGAACCGAAATCATTCTTGATCAAAAATTGCATTATTAATTTAAGCATTAATTTATACGATGAGGCATGCAGCGCTCAGGATGTACTCCCTTTTGGCGAATTTGAGAAAGGCGAACATGAACAATTCAATACAACTTAATTTAGCTTTACCAGAGACCTCCTCAGTCATTGACCAAAAAGGTGTTTTACTGGTGAGATCATAGTTGGCAAAGTTGCTGTTTGCTGGTATACATTTAGTACTCTTCTGTACTTTTTTTTAAAATTTGTACTCTGAAAAGGGAAAATAAACATAATCAAATCAAATATGATTAATAATCATATTTTATTTGATTCAGTCAACTGGATCAAGCACTAGAAGCCTCAAGCCCTCAATCAGAATACAAAAGAGTACACAATGTATACCAGCAAACAGCAACTTTACCAACCATGGGTGAGATATAATAGGTATATACTATATAGGTGTTTAATATTATCAATGGTATTCAGATTTCAGTCATACAACATTGTAACCTTACATAATTTTGTTTGCAATATGTTTAACAAAAAGGTATGTTGAATGTTGTGTGTTGCTGTATGTATATTTTATATATTTAACTGTTGAAAGGACTTTGATAGGTGCTTTAGGGGAAAAGTTATGATGCCCGATATTTGACCTTGCAGGCACTCTTTGACCTGAGGTCAGGCAAATGATTGACCTCCAAGACATACTTTCAGGTTTTGAATACACTCCTAGACACCAACATTTTGTATAAGTTTGAACACATCTGTACCACTCTAACACCTTCAAAACTCAGCTGTAAACAATGCGCCCTACACTCTGGATGCACAGCCGCAGGTCCACTTGGTAGCAGTTGATCATCAACCGTCATCTACAATAGCTTCAATTGTGGTGCTCCATTAAAAAATCCAGTGTCCCAAAATTTCATTTTTGCTTGGGTGTCGGAGGAAAATTCTAGCCAAAAAAAACCATGAGAGTGGAAAATTATGAAGAAAATGGTACAATATTGATATCTGTTCTGAATATGAAAAGCAGAGTAGTTTTTGTTGAAATCAAGTACTTTTAGTCAGTGTCCTAGCATTGGGAAATTTTGGTGGAAAACGACACCCTATGGATACTATTTTTCCACTCTTTTTCCCAAGTTTTCCTCTTAATTTTCCACTTCTTATTCTAAAATGTATTGGATATTTGAACTCTATACTGATTTATGGATGTAATGATAGGACAAGACAGGGAAAGACAGGTCAAAATTGGTATAGGTAATAACTAATTCTGGTGAGCGGGTAATTGGATATTGATAAAGCTGAATACAATGGCTTTTGGTTGAATTTCCACTCTTTATGCTTATTTTTAGCCACAATTTTCCATTCCGTACCCAAGCTCCAAAGCAACCCTAGGACCCTATTTAGTCAATACCTTTTTATGTCGGAATCAATATCACAATTCATAATTTGGGAGTGGAAATTCACTCCTAAAATAGGGAGTAAGAATGGAAAATTATTGATTATTGGGTGTCATTTCCCACCCAAATCGACACATTTTGGGACACTGCAAAATCTGATCCTTCATTGGTATGATTGTATCTGACAAAGTTGGGACCTGTCTGTACCATTATTGATAGAAGTTATGTTTTATCAGCAATGTTTCTGCCTAGTCATGACATCATGATCAAATTACGTTCTGATCATTTATTATAAATGTAATGCTGCATTATTATTTTTGTAATGCTTTTAAAATGATTTTGCTGTAGCATTACCCTAATACTGATACCCTATATATGTAAGAGTCCCACTGCCATTAATCAAAAGGATGTTCTTTGATGTGATGCAGTTTGGATGTGATGCAGAGTGTGAATGGAGCCTCAAATGTTTTTAGACATTTAGCTTATAAATAAATCCGATAGGGTAACGATTTGGTGTTCAGATACATTCAGACTCAGTTCAGACTCAAAGTTTTCATGCCATCCGAATAGAAGATACTGACACATGGTGCTTTAGTGCAACTCTATTGTTACGAGCGAGCGTGAAGTATTCGCGAGTCCTCACTGAATACAGGATTTGTATCACATACCGACCGTAACGCTTTTGAGGAGCTTATATCTTTGGAATCCTGCATCCGATTGACAAGCGGTATTCGCCATCTGATAGCCCATTCAATCAATTATGTTATTGTGGTGCCAGTCCGCGGCGATTAAAGGTCACCGCCGGAGTCAGCCGCGCCTGAACGACGGACGGCATAACGGCCAGGGGTTCGCTCTCCTACCGGCCACACGGTATAATAATGTGCAGCCGGGCGCCGGTCAAACTGCAGTAAACAAAAACAAAATGTATCACGCCGAAGTATTTCGTATATTTTTAGGTATACAAGGTTTGGTGTGGTTACCATTTGTGACGAGTCCTGTGTATGCTTTCAGAAAAGTCAGCTGAAGCGCTGACGCGGCTGTTCCGCTGCGACTTCGGAAACATCGTTGGCCCAGACACCAGCGCTGATGCGCCACGTATACTGAACGGTGCGGTAAAAGTGGAGGGGGGGGGGGGGGGAGCTGTTCGAAGTCACTGACCGTTCAAGAAGCTCCCTCCTATGGGGTGCCGTCGTGCTGATTTTTAACCAGAAGTGCAGTGGGCCAGAGGGGCATCTGGGAAACTTCTTGATGAACCGTATCTTCGGCTACACGGAGGTGGTAAAGGTACCTCGCGTACTCAAACCTGTGGTGGATCTTCTCACCCAGTGAAGGTGGCGGCTGGCGTGGACACGGTGCCGCTGACTCGCGGAGGCCAGCGCCTGGCGTGGACATGGTGTCGCGGATTCGCGGCGGCCGGCGCTGGTGTGGACATGGTGCCACTGACTCGCGGAGGCCGGTGCTGGTGTGGACATGGTGCCGTTGACTCGCGGCGGCCGGTGCTGATGTGGACATGGTGCCGCTGACTCGCGGCGGCCGGCGCTGGTGTGGACATGGTGCCGCGGACTCGCGGCGGCCGGTGCTGGTGTGGACATGGTGCCGCTGACTCGCGGCGGCCGGCGCTGGTGTGGACATTTTGAGGCCGGTGCTGGTGTGGACATGGTGCCGCTGACTCGCGGTAGCCGGCGCTGGTGTGGACATGGTGCCACTGACTCGCGGAGGCCGGTGCTGGTGTGGACATGGTGCCGCTGACTCGCGGCGGCCGGCGCTGGTGTGGACATTTTGAGGCCGGTGCTAGTGTGGACATGGTGCCGCTGACTCGCGGTGGCCGGCGTTGGTGTGGACATGGTGCCACTGACTCGCGGAGGCCGGTGCTGGTGTGGACATGGTGCTGCTGACTCGCGGCGGCCGGCGCTGGTGTGGACATGGTGCCACTGACTCGCGGAGGCCGGTGCTGGTGTGGACATGGTGCCACTGACTCGCGGAGGCCGGTGCTGGTGTGGACATGGTGCCACTGACTCGCGGAGGCCGGCTCTTGTGCGGACATGTTGCCGCAGACTTGCTGTTGGTGGTGATTCAGATCCAGATAATACATACATTAATACTTGTTGGTATTTTGCAGCCGGCTTGCTGAGCAACGCGTGACATGTTTTATCGCATTATGGTTGATCCACTGACCACTCGTGTAACTACTAACGTTCTCGCCGCCACCTACAAGCCGGCGAGGCAGGACCAGTACAGGCTGTTACTGGGAATCGAACACACGACCTTCAGATAATAGCGAATCACCCGACTCCCAGAAGAATAGTCAAATACCGGATACAATTCCGAGGCATTCCGTCTATGACCCGCCAGATCGGAGTTCGCATACACTTATTTTAAGAGTTCGAGAATGAAGTCGCATTTTCCGCGTATTCTGACCCACATGGTCGGGGTCGCTGCACTCTAATTAAAGGGGTTCGTGAGGAGAACCACTTTCCCGAGTTAACTGACCCACGTGGTCGGAGTCGACGTACTCTCATTTTCCACATTACTGATTTTACCCGCCTTTTCAAAGTCAGCGTACTCGCGAATTGAGAGTAAGCGAAGCGAATCATATTTTACCGCGTCGTCTGACCCCAGGACCAATCGGACATTCTGACACGGTAATCTGACTCGATAAAAAAGAGTAAATTCGCCATTGAAGGGTCAAAATTTGTATCAGTGTAGAAATTGCAAGGGCTACAAACCAGGTATCTCGAAATTTCGAAAATTTTGTTTTTGACTCCAAAAATTGTAAACACATATGTTTTTGGAAAAATGCCCACAAAATCAAATTTTTCAAAGATATTAAAAAAACGGAATATATGTCAGATAACTACATATGAGCAACTAACATACCAAATTTCAAAATGATATCATCTTTTTTGACTGACATGGCAATAAAGTATGGGTAAATTATGACGTCATATTTTGAAATTGCATTTCTTGGCTTGTATTGACCAAATACAGACAAATAAATGCCAGCACTGTATTTTTTTAGATACAATTGATATAGAAACATGCTTTTGTCATTTCAATTTATCAATTCCAAATTTTGACATTCAGTAACCTGAACTTGACACTAACTTCACGTAAACGAAATCAGGTGGTAAAATGACTATCATTATCGAATTTTACGCGTAAAAGCATCCATAAAACATGTGCTGCATGACTTTCGTAGATATTTTGTGTGTAGTGACCTTTTGTGACCTGACCTTGACCGTGATCTTTTCCAACAATCTCACTTTAGCTCATTTGGGACATGTATCATACATACCCTTGACAACACTTTGGGTGATTATAGGCGCAATCTAAGGCCATGAATAGCAAGTATTGTACATAAACTCAAATACCTCGATTTTGACGTTTGACTTGACCGTGACCTGATATGTGACCTTAATTCGAACTTTTAAAGTGTGCGTTAGGTTTATCTCATTGAGCGCTTTCGAATGCCGCCTTGCTCGTCTCGCTGCGATCATTGGTTCGGAAGATACCAGGGGGGCTACCCCCCCCCCCCCCCCCCCGCGAGTCGTGTTACAGAAACGAGCGGAAAGTGACTGCCGGGTTGAGGGGGTTTCCGCTCGTTTCCTCGTTTCCCGACCCAATAAAGGCGTTTTACTGGTATATTACGTATCCTATGGAGTTGAGAAGTTACGTATAGTTTATTTCTCAAACTTGCGTCTCAGCTGAAGGACGGGAGAGCAGCAAACCCGACCGTCTAGAGGACGCGACAGGAGTCAACAGGACGCGACAGGATCATTTCGTTCCTTCAAAAAGGAACGAAATGATCCTGCGGGTGCCGTTGATCAAACCACAGTAGGATTGTATGTAAAAGGAATAGTTACTGACTTGTTGATTTAATGTTGAAATGCGAACGCAAGGATATAATGGGTCATGGGAAGCCATGCCCTCTGCGGGCATGGCTTCCCATGACCGCACCGCTACAAGGATTGCAACCAACACATACATACTGGTTTTTCGGGCTTACCCTATCGCAAATAAACGCTGTGTAATTTACCCTGACGAGATTTAAGCTGACATTTTTGATCGTTTAATTTCATGTCAGCCTAAGCCCGGCTTACCCTGACATGAAGGAAATGCAGGAAGAAATCAAAAGGCGACCCATAATATTTTACTCCCATCTACATCGACGCGTATTGTTCGCAGCTGAAGGCCACAAAGACTTACCACTGCCCTCCCCGCCCATTAGCTGGCAGATGAGCGGGGTGTATTTGCGCATGTCGGGGGAGAGAGCCGGGTTGATTTTGGTTGATTGGTGAAGACGTAGGCGTTAGGCGCTTTTCCGTCCTTCGAATCACCCATTTCAACCAGGCCGGTACCAGGCCGTCAGCCGTCTGGGGCATTCCACGACAGATCGACCAAGGGTTCACACCGCCACATTTTTTTTATTTTGATGCAATTTTGTCTATAGGGTTATCTTGTGCCCTGAAGTCGATTTTGGCATCGGCAGATCCCTAAGGTCAACGGTTCTCAAGATATAGCCTCGGGCTTGTTTGCGAGGTCACGATGCAGGGTAATCTTTGGAGGCATTTAGCTCCAAAACCACTGAACATAATGTATCATATAGACATATCATCATGACCGCAATGAACTGAGCAGCACTTTGTTCATCTCCGATTTGCAAAATTTTGAATTTGGATTTTTTGATGACGTCACATTTGATGACATATTGTGCCTATACCCCTTCCAGTCAAAAATGGCAATTTTGTGTGTTTCAGGAAAAATATAAAAAGGTAATATTTCTTTAAAAAAAGAAGAATACTTCCATGTTTTTGCCAATACAACATTTTAAGACATTTGCAGTAGAATACCGCCACTGGCACTGCAGGTGGAGGGTGGTGGGGGTGAACGCGCCCCCAAATGTATTATGACCAAACACCCTTAACCCCTCCCCCAAAAAAATAATGGTACAGATATGTTCAAAACAGTAGGTAATAAGCAATGCACATTATGCATCCATGAAGGTGTTGGAAATATATATCCTACGTTACTTGTCGGAATACCCAATGCCATGCAAAAGTATCAACATTGTCTTCAGGTCAGGCACGTAGCCTAGGGGGGGGGGGGGGGCGGGCGGACGCCACCCCTGGAGGCCAGTAGGTTTTTTTGGGGTGGGGGGGGGGGGGGGTGGGAGGGGAGTTGTTCTCGCCCACCCCGTAGTCCAGCCTATAGCTATATGCCGCCGCGGGTGGGGAGGAGAACCACTCCCTTCCGGGGCGGGGAACCGAATGACTTGCGCCAATAGCCAGACTCGAACCCGGAACCCTTGGATTCCGAGTCAGACGCTCTACCAACTGAGCCACCCGGCCCCCGTCCAGTAGGGCCTTTTTCGGCGACGGTGGGGCTTTTTTGGCGGCGGACTCTTTTCGGCGCGCGCAGCGCGCCGAAAAGGGCCGACGAGACCGCGCGAAGCGCGGTATAATGGACTCTTTACCACGCGAAGCGTGGTCTTTAGAGAGTTTAGAGCACTTCAGAGGCCCTTTAGGGCCACCAGAACCCTCTCTGAAAGACCAGAGGTGCCCTTGGACGTTCAAAAGAGGCCTGTGCATGTCAGAGGGGCCCCTGGCCAGACCAAAAGGGCCCCGATTGGGTCAGAAGGCCCCCTGAACACCTCCAATGGGCCCTTAGCCAGTCTGGGCAGATCAAGAGGCCCCTGAGCATGTCGGCAGGGCGACAAAGCAGCCAGCACAGTCCCTTGGAAGGTCATATGGCCCCTGAGCAGGTTGGAGGGCCCTTGGACAGACCCCAGAGGGCCCCTGAGAAGTTCAAAGGGCCCCCGTTCAGGTCATAGGGGCCCCTGACCAGACCGAGAGGGCCCCTGGGCGGGTAAGAAGGACCCCTGAACATGCCGAATTGGCCCCTAGCCAGCACGGAGGGGCCCCAGGGCAGGTGGGAGGGCCCCTTGATCATATCGGCAGGGAGACAAAGCAGCCAGCGAAGTCGGACCAGAAGAGTCGCTGGGCAGATTGGAGGGGCTCCTGGGCAAGTCAGAGGGGCTTCTGGCTAGACCGAAACGGTCCCTGGGCCGTTCGGAATGGCCCTTGAACAAGCCGGACGAGTTCCTAGCAAGACTGGAGGTGCCCCTGGGCAGGTCGGAGGGGCCCCTGAGCATGTCGGCAGGGTGACAAAGCAGCCAGTTCCTGGCCAGGTCGGAAGGACCTATGAACACGCCGAATGTGCCCCTTGACAGACAAGAGGGGCTTCTTGGAAGGTCAGAGGAGTCTCTGGTCAAACCGGAAGGGCCCAAAGCACGTAGAGATCCCAGATGAAGATTAAATACAAAGAGTACTTACTCCACAAGAACATGATTAAAATCGGATCTTTCGGGTATATTGTAACACCCTTCGTCAGCGATTAAGAGGCATTCGGTAACAGGTCATTGCTCGTCTTTAAGACGAGCAATGACAGGTTACCGAATGCCTCTTAATCGCTAACGAAGGATGTTACAATATGGCCGAAAGCTCCGAATCTTTGTATTGTATGTTTTTTTTTGTATTTTGTATTTATTTTGTATTTATTTTGTGTTCTCTTTGTATTTAACCCTCTCCCGGAAGGGGGGGGGGGGTTGCCACCACTCGTTTTTTTTCTTCTCGGGAATAACTCGCATAGTTTTCAACCGATTGCAATGAAACTTTCAGTACCCTACTTTTGAACAATTTGCCACATACTCTAAAAAAGATTAACTTCTAACCTACATGACTCCCAGTGACCTATGACCCAGTGACCTAGTCCCAGTGACCTATGTCCTGTTTCTTTAGGTCATGTCAGGCGCAACTGGCGTCCCGTAGTATCGATACATGTAACTTGTGCAGTTTCCGAACATGTGCAAATCATGGATTCAGGAACTTTGGGGGAATGGCCCTTTGCCCCCCCCCCCCCCTCCCTGGATCCGCCCCTCCCTAGGTATCTATTTTACTATTTGATCACCGTCTGTCTGTATATCTGTCTGTCTATCTATCTGTCTATCCGGCACCGCTCAGTTTATTCAGTTTAAAAGTCCCAGTTAATTCACGTGCTGAATTGGTGCGGATACCTCGATCCTGGAGATGCCTGCTAGCTATGCATAGGACATATGTGGGAGATGGGATAAGTCACCGACGCACCGGAGTTGGTGGGGCGGTGATCCCTTGACGGGTAATAGGTAATTATGTCCTATGCAGTTCCAGTTCCAGTCCAGTTAATTAACGTGCTGAATTGGTGCGGATACCTCCATCCCGGAGATGCCAGCTAATCGTCCAGCGGAGCGGACGGGTTACCACTAGTGTGGAAACTAACAGGCAGACGTAAGTGTTTAATGCTGGTGGTACCAGAGGACTCTTGCGCACGTGCATCATGACCAGGGGCGCAGCCAGGGGGGGGGGGGGGGGCATGTGCCCCCCCCATTGGGTCGAGGGGACCGAAGGGCCCCTCGGCCCAATGGGAGAAGGCCTCGGCCCCTCAGCCCAACTCCAATGATAGGTATCGACGTAAACTTACAGTACCTTATGCTGCATTAATTCTACGTCTTTTAAAAAAAGTTCAATGAAATTGTTGTAGCACTTTGGGAGATTATGACGTTTTAATGACGTCATGTCACGCTATTTTTGGTCGAAAAACGATAAATGTTTGACAAATCGTAGAAAATTGAGTTTTGAAGCAGAATGTAAATGAAAAAGTCAAAAGAAAGGAAATGGCATTCCCTTCAAAACTAATATCTCAGATTTGCGAAAGTTTGGGTTTTTGACTCCTATAAAAAGAAAAATATAAAATTTTCCAGAAAACTTTTCACATTTTTTTCTTTCTTAAAGATATGAAAAACGGAATATATCTGAGTGAACCAGGTATGGACGATACCCAAACCAAATTTCAAAGCAATATTTTAATTGACTTATGGCTCCGTAAGTATAAGTAACTCATGACGTCATTTTTTTAAGTTACGTTTTTTGTCTTTTATTGACCAGATACAGACAAATAAATGCAACCACTGTTTTTCTGAGACAAAACTGGTCTAGAGACATGCCTTTTTATTTAGATGAATCATTTTCAAATTTTGACTTTATGTGACCTGACCTTGACCATATATGGTGTCAGGTTGTAAAAATGGCTGCTACTATCAAATTATACGCGTAAAATAGCCTTCGTGGACCTCTTGCCAAAAGTGACCTTTTGTGACCTGATATTGACCTTGACCTTTGCTTACAATTTCACTTTTTCCTAATGCGGGAGATGCATTATATCTTTGAGAGTACTGTGTGCGATAATAGTCTCAATCTAAGGCTTTGGATGGGAAGTATGACCCCAAAACTAAAATACCTTAATTTGGACTTTTGACCTGGCCGAGTCCTGAGATGTGACCTTATTTTGAAAATGTCTCGTAAACGTTAGATGCGGCTCATTGAGAGCTTTCGATTACGGCCTTGCGCGTCTCGTTGCGGTTGTTGGTTCGGAATTTAACGAAGGGGCATAATCTCCCCTACCCAGGTTGTTCGACCGAATACCCCAGCGGGGCGCGGGTTAACTTGTCTTTTTAAATCAGAAAATATGTCACATTTTGGGCTAATTTTAGCGGTTTGGGGCATGTCAGCTTCCCCCCCCCCCCCCCCTGCTGGATCTGCCAGTGGCCACAAGGTACTTGAAACCCCCGTGAGCGCTTAACATTTTCAACGGAAGTTTTATACGTTGCTATTTTCTGAAGTTGTCTTTCCAAACTTATGACGGATCGTTTCGCGTAAAGCCCCTCCACACTCCATAGTCTACACATTAGTGACTGTGAATTACCTCGAATTTATGTGTTTCCAATGTAATATGTCACAAACGTGAGCAATCGGGACAACGCAAAATGTTGAGGGCCAGACGTTCCGCCTTGCCTCTTACTGATTGTGTTGCTGCTGGGACCTTCAAGGTGCCTTGTGCGTGCATCTAAAATGGTTAACCCACGCACAGACGGGGTTCGCACCAAGTTCGAATCGACGGGGGGGGATACCTGCCCCTACAAGATTTCAAAAGTCATGTAACGTATAGCGACAAACAGAAACAGGTGAAATAGCTCGAAACAAACAAGGTTTAATGAAAGTACTAAGTCATTATTTTAGGTCAGGTCATTTACGCCGTTGAGGTCACCAGAGGTCAACAAAGGTAAAATGTAGGCCATAAATGGGTGTCCTTACCAAAACCCGTCTATATCTCGAGAACAAAAACAGGTAGCGATGCGCGAGAAGAAAAAAAACGTCCGAAAGATTACTGGCGGATCCAGGGGGGCATCAGGGGCAAATGCCCCCCCCCCCCCCGCAGGAATCTGGGAGGGGGGCATTCAATACAAGTATCCCCCCCCCCGCGCGTTCCCAATTTATCGTAAAATCGTCTTTGCAGCAGTCAAAATCCAGCTATCCACAGTAAAAAAACGGAAAATTTCGCGCCGCTTCGCGGCATGACACAACTTTCACAATAGCTTATACAAATTTGGAAAATGGGAAAATGAATTCCATTAGGTAAGTGTCTGGCAGAGGCTCTCCTTGGCGATAATTGCTGGCACTGGCGGGTCCAATGGACATCAGCGACAAATGCCCCCCCCCCTCCCTCCACAGGAATCTGAGAGGGGCATTCAATACAAGGCCCCCTCTCCGCGCGTTCCCTGCACTGAACGTGAAAAACAATGATCCTATGAGAAACTTCATGAAAACGGAAGTATTTTTCTCTCGAGTAATTGAATTTGAAGTTTGTATGTCTCCCTTTTTTAATGATAGAGAAAACAGCGCACCTGATGCCATTCAAGCAGCCTCAACTTGAAAATTTCGCGCCGCTTCGCGGCATGACACAACTTTCGCAATTACTTATACAAATTTGGAAAATGGGAAAATGAATTCCATTAGGTAAGTGTCTGGCAGAGGCTCTCCTTGGCGGTTATTGCTGGTACTGGCGGATCCAGGGGGCATCAGGGATAAATACCCCCCCCCCCCCTTCACAGGAATCTTAGAGGGGCATTCAATACAAGTATGCCCCCCCCCCCCACGCACGTTCCCTGCACTGAACGTGAAAAACAATGATGTTAGGAGAAAACTTCATGAAAACGGATTTTTCTTTTCTTTTCTCGAGTGATTGAATTTGAAGTTTGTATGTATCCCTTTCTTTCAATGATAGACAAAACAGCGCACCTGATGCAATTCAAGCAGCCCCGGTGACACTTAACCCGCACCCCGCTGGGGGGGGGGGGGGGTAGAATCAGCCCCCTCACGTATTTTCTCAATAATTTCAAAACTATGATAGATATCAACGTCAAACTTTCAGTACATTTTGCTGCATCAATTCAACGCCTTCTCACCCAAAGTCCAATTAAATTGATGCAGTATTGTGGGAAATAATGACGTTTTAATGACGCCATGTCATGCCATTTTTGGCGGAAAAACGATAAATGTTTGAACAATTGTAGAAAATAGAGTTTTGAAGCAAATTGTAAATACAAATGTCAAAAGAAAATAAATTACATTGTCTTCAAAATGGCTATCTCGAATATTCGAAATTTTGTGTTTTTAACTGTCCAAAATAGGAAAACTTTTTTTTCGGAGAAAAAACAACAAAATAGTTTGTTTGTGATTTTGAAAAGTGAATTTCTTAGCTCGAATACCAAAGTAAGGCGACCGGCCCAAATCTGCGGGGAAAAATGGGGGTACCTTGTTGCCACAAAAAGATGCCCACACGGAGAGAGGCTGGATCCGCCAGTGCGAAAGATAATTTAATTTGTTGTCACTCAGGCTTCATCAGATTTGATCTCGGGTCAATAGCTAGCTCAGGGAAGGCCATCGAACGTGAAACATTCTCAAAATAGCGGAATTGTTTTTAGGGAATAACTTTTGAGATACACATGATAGAGTGATACTTACAGTTTTCACCATTGTGGTTATCTGTCGAGACACATCGAATGGTATATCGGATGATCATGACCTAGTTAGGTCATATTCGAAAATTGACCTCTCCTGTGCTCAGGTCAAGGCAGATCAAGTTCAAATTTTACATAAATCAACGTGTCTCGACGAGCGAAGCATATTGTTGATAACTCCATTACTCTACCTTCATTTGGCAAAGAGTTATTGAATAAAAAAACACGTAACCTCTTGGGTCACCTGACTTGACCTCGCAGAGGTCACATAACAAAAATGTGACTTGGATCTTTGCATTTGGCACAAGAATGGTGTAGGCACCTGGTGAAAACTGGTCAAATTTAAGTGTTTTCTGTGGATTTCTACGTGTTTGTATTTTCTCCATTTACTTATAATGGAAGTTTATCAAATCGAATTGACCTTCGGTCACCGATATTACAAATTCGAGATATACGAATTGTAGGTACTTATGGGCTATGGCCTAAATTAATTAATGTGAGTTTCAAACCGCTCGGTCGATCACTTTGTCACGACCACAAACTTTCAAAAACTTGCTTGGAGGTGGGATCACTTAACGTGACTTGTTGACCTGACCTGAGATGACTCGAGATAAAACCAAAATGGCACACAATTTGGGTGATTGCTCCCCAAAGAGTTACGCCAAGTTTGGCGGTGCTGCGTGTCGACTTTTAATAATATTTACGAAAACCTCAGGGGACGGATATCCGCCCCCCAAGTCGGTGCGCGTGTTAATACTTCACATCATGGTGCCAACAGGGATCAGTTGCCGCATTTTTTTTGGGATCAGACTAAAAACTTATCAGTTAATCTACGCATAGGTTCTGTTTGACATGGGCCTGTCCGACGTTTTTTGTTGCGACTATTTGGGGGCCCGGCAAAATATAGTGGCCCAAATCCGAAGATATTCCATTTTGCGACTTTTTTTTGCGGGGGGAGGGGTTGATCGAGGGGCCCCTCGGGATGCTGTGCCTCCCCCGCCTCCTTGACGAAGGTCTGTCTGCGCCCCTGAATCTGACCTTAGGTCACCGATATTATAAATCCAAGATAAGCGAAGTGTAGGTACTTATGACCTTATTAAGTCCTGTGAGTTTGAAACCGCTCGGTCAATCACTGTGGCTTTGGCACGACTTTCAAAAACTTGCTTGGAGGTGGGGTCACTTAACTTTTTTTTTAAACTTGCTTGGAGGTGGGTTCACTTAACAGGACCTGTGGACCTGACCTGAGATGACTCATGATACAAAATTACACAAAATGTGGATAATTGATGCCCAAAGAGCTATACTAAGTTTGGTGGCGCTACACACCGCCGTTTTCCCAATATTTACGAAAACCTCTGATGGGCGGATATCCGCACCCCATGTCGGTGCGCGTGTTAACCCTCGCCCTACGGGGGGGCTGACAGCCCCCCTGAGGTTTTTCTTGAATAACTTTTTACACATGCGGTTCATCTTGCTGAAATTTTCGGTAGCTGAGTTTCCAGCAATTATACGTAAGCTGTAAAACTTTATATGAAATTGGTTGAGACATTTTGGAAATAATGACGTTTTGATGACGTCATGTTGGTAAAAATTATAAATATTTGAAAAATCGTAGAAAATAGAGTTTAAAAGAAAATTGCAAACACAATTTACCAAAGATACAAAATGTAATTTTCTTTCCAATGGCGATCTCAGATTTTCAAAATTTTATGTTTTTGACCCCTAAAATGTAAAAAAACTTATATTTTGGAAAAATCCCCACAAAATCAAAATTTTCGAAGATTTTAGAAAAACCGGAACATATGTGAGAGAACTCAGTATGGAAAATACTGATACCAAATTTCAAAGCAATATCTTTATTTCTGACTGAGTGATGCCTCCGTAAGTGTAAGAAACTGATGACGTAATTTTTTTAAATATTTTTTTTTACCTTTCTTGACAAGATACGAACAAATAATTACATTTTCTGTATTTCTGAGGTAAAACTGGTCTAGGAACATGCCTTTTATTTATATTTATCCATTTCTAATTTTGAGGTTTTCTGAAGAGCAAAATCGCTGTTTTGGACGTGGTAAATCCGAGGTCATTCACTTGACCTGGAAGGTCATCCGTTGACCTGAAACCTAAAAATCGCATGCTGTTAGATTCCTCTCATGACAGGAAACATGCTGGTTCTTACTGGATTGCTCTAAATTGCTTGGTTTGGAAGTTAACAGGGGGGCTGTCAGCCCCCCCCCCCCGTAGGGCGAAGGTGAAAAAAGCTCCCGTAAGGCGACGGTTAATACTTCACATGGTGTCAAAGGGAGTCAGTTGCCGCACATTATTTTGTATCAGACTACGTACTTATCAGTCAATCTACGCATGGGGTCTGTTCAACATGGGTCTGTCCGACGTTTTTTTTTGCGATAATTTATGACCCCTGCAAAATATAGAGGCATAAATCCGAGGAGATACCATTTCGCGTTTTTTTTTTTGGGGGGGGGGGCCTTTAGCCGAGGGGCCCTCTGGGGATGCCGTGCCCCTCCCTTGCCGAAGGTCTAGCTGCGCCCCTGCACCTAGCCCCTTTTCCTTGCAGATCTCCAATGTCCTCGCCATTAGAACACAGATAGTCTATATCGATGTTTCAATTTCCATCAAAGCTACACCATCAGGATACAACAAAAACCCACCTTGTATAGTCGTTGCCGCTAAGTTTTCTTTCATTAGTAGCAATTTCACGGCATGCCGAACACTTCACGAAAGATGCTGCCGGCCTATGTACGATAACGCGCAAGATCGTGTGTACTGTGCGACCCAATCAGCACAGAAGCTTAGCGTCAGAAAAGACGCACTCGCCTCAGCACGCTTCCCCACTGTGGTAAGCACCGCACATATGCGCCGGAACACCACTATATTTGTAGGATGTAACCATATGAAGCAAAACTGCTCCCATATCTTTAACATCCGGCGAGATCAGATAAAAGTGTTCATTCCCCTGGTGGCGAGGGAGGGAACTACCCAAATCGTTTAATTCGCTATGTTAGGCTAAGCCGGGCTTAGGCTGACATGCTCCAAAGTCAGAATAAACCCGGATCTGGACGTTTCCTATCAAAATACACTAGTTTTGATTTAGAGTGACAAAATGGTTAGTGTAAATTAAATATTATTGGCAATCGGGTTTAGGCTGACAAAATGTTAGCCTAAGCCCGGTTGCCGAGTACAGTCGGTAACCAATTTATTTTGCCCGTGTTATTCAAAGCAAGGTTATAATTAGCTCTTTGCATGGGATCGACATTTTTTGGAAACCACCCGCTCGGTTCCCGACCAAATGAGGACGTTATACGGGTTCAATGTTCAAAATTTAACCAGAAGAATGGCATGAAAGTGCTGAAACATTTCCTAAAACAATTAAATAATTCCCTTATTTCCTCCAAAAAAAAACTGCGCTCAAAAGTTGTGTGTGCATTTTTACTTTCATCGCGCATGACGGCTTGTCGGATCGAGACCAGCAGGTTGCGGCATTCATTTCGAAATCATATCACATGGGGCATGTCTTCTTACCAAATGCTGCCAAAGTGGGAAGAGGTGCTAGCGCCACTGATTCAGTAATATGTGAGAATGATTGAGCATTACACCTGAAGGAAATAAGAAGTGCAGCCAGCCCTCTTAGCGATCTTAGTCGCGTCTGCGTGCTCACATTCATCCAGGTTAGTAATTAATCCGCGCCCCGCGGGGGTATTCGGCCGAACACTGCACTGGGGGCTGGGGCGGGGGGTGGCAGAATCTGCCCCCTCGTTATTTTCCGATACAATAACCGCAGCGAGACGTACAAGGCGGTTGTCGAAAGCTCTCAATGAGACGCATCTAAAGCATAAGCGACATTTGCCAAAGAAGGGGATATGTCAGATCACGGTCAGGTTGAAGGTCAAAATCGAGGTATTTGAGTTGATGGGGCATACTTTCCATCCAAAGCCTTAGATTGCGACTATTATCGCACAAAGTGCTTTCAAAAGTATAATACATCTCCCGCATAAGCGAAATTGAAATGGTTGGCAAAGGTCAGGGTCAAAGTCAGGTCACAAAAGGTCACTATTGGCAAACGGTCTACGAAAGCCTTGAAGCGCATGTTTTTCGGGTTATTTTTAACGTATAATTTGATAGTAGCAGCCATTTTCACGACCTGACTCCATTAATAGCCTTCAGTCAAGGCCAGGTCACATAATATCACAATTTGAAATTGATTAATCTAAAGAAGAAAAAACAATGTTTCTAGACCAGTTTTGTATACGAAATACAGTGGCGGCCTTTATTTGCCTGCATCTGGTATATAAAAGCCAAAAATCAACTTAAAATAATAATGTCATGAGTTACTTATATTTAGGGAGTCATTAAAAAATAAAAGATATTGCTTTTGAAAATTGGTTTAGGTATCGTATATACTTGGTTCTCAATAAAATGTTCCATTTATTAAAATAGTTTCGAAAATGTTGATTTTGTGGAAATTTTCCGAAAAAGATCTTTATTTTTATTTTTGGGATAACAAAAATCAAAATGTTGCAAATCCGAGAAAACCATTTGAACGAAAATGCGATTTCTATTCCTTTGACGTTTGTTATGTGCAATCTGCTTCACAACTCGATTTGATACGATTCTTCAAACATTTATCGTTTTTCCACCAAATATGGCAGGACATGACGTCACTAAAACGTTATTATGTCCCAAAGCACTTCAACAATTGCATTAAAACTTTCTGCGAAGACGCATAATTGACGCAGCATAAGGTACTTAAAGGTTCATTTTGATATCTATGAACTCTTTAAAGTTATTGAGAAAATCAGCGAGGGGGTCATATTATACCCCCCCCCCCCCCCCCCAGCGCGGCGCGGCGCGGAAGGGGTCATTGCCATCAATATATTAAGTTCTATTTGGCATGATCCAGTGCTATCTCTGTTATTTGTCTCCATCGTACGATACGTGTGTAGAATAACCTGCCAGTAGACCATTAGTGAAGGTTGAAGCCAGACCACTGGGTGCATTCGTGGCAAAACTGCGTAGTATTGTCTAGATTTGGCTACCTCCTACTGGCATTCCGATTAACATAATAAACGACATGACGATTGACGGTTGTGGTCACTGGTCAGCAAGCGATGGATGAAGATGTTGGTTGAAGGTGAGCGTATATTATTTGTATACCAATTATAGGCAGTCATACAAAATAATAAAATCATAGCATCAATTTATGATATGTTTAAATACATAAGGTTACAGGAGGAGAATGTTATTGCCATGTCAAGAATGATTGTATAATATGTGTTCATTAATATATAGGTACAAATAAAATTTCCCAGCTTTTTAGGATAAATACTTCTTTACCTTCCTTGTCTATCAACATCATGCTTACAAATATTGATTTTACTGGCAAATTATCAACTTAACCTTAATTCAGCCTACCCAGTATGTTCGGCGTTATGATGCTTGTGTATGCATTGGGATCTTTCCTATTGAATTGTATTGACTCAAGCTGGCACTCCACAAAACAGCTGTGGCTATTTTGTGCCCTTAGTCATGCAAGTAAAAACAAACACATAAATGGGTGATACCCCCTGACACTGCCGCGGTCACGATAACGGCGCGCGGGACGGGACATCAGATGGGTTCATACATGACGGAATGAAACCCACAGAAAATATCCTTGAACGAAGTACACAAAATACAAGCTTTTCAAGATGAGGGTAAAATCACAAGCGAACACTGGAATAAAATACACTACACAGTACACACTACAGACCTACTCAACCGTGACGACATTACCGCACGCTTAAAACCAATCGGATCTAGTCGCCTCACGTCAATGTCGATTTCGTTCAGAAGCTTTGCACCCCGACAGGCAAACGACCGCTGGCCAGTCGCTGTGGCACAGCGGGCTGAATTTATTCGCTCACAGCGTCTATGTCAGGATCACTGAGACAGGCTCACTCACAGCGTCTATGTCAGGATCACTGAGACAGGCTCACTCACAGCGTCTATGTCAGGATCACTGAGACAGGCTCACTCACAGCGTCTATGTCAGGATCGCTGAGACAGGCTCACTCACAGCGTCTATGTCAGGATCACTGAGACAGACTCACTAGCTAGTTCATGTTGTTGATTCCCACTTAATTTGAGTAATTTACCAATACATTTTTAGTAATTTAAAGCAAGAAGATCGATTAACCCTATTTCTGTCCGGGGGGACGAATCCCCCCCCCCCCCCGGAGGTTTTTCGTGTGCTGCACATTCATTATTAAAGGTAAGGTTTCCAAACTTTCTGACTCTTTCTAACTTTTCATTGCACATCTGATAGGTAGCTTCTTTTTCTTCTTCTTTTATAAAAAACGATGCTTCATAAGGGAGCACTTTTTGGGAGTCATGTTCGGGCGTATTTGATACCAAATGTTTGCATGGTTAAACTCGTGGAGGGTTTTTTCTTTCTAAAAAATGCAATAAAAAAGCACTAGTAGACAATTTCAAGAGCTTTTAGATGGCTATCTCGAATTTTCCACACACAAAATAGAGAATTTCGAAATTTTCCAAATTTACATGTTTTTCTTTATATGTATATTACATTTTCTTTCTTTTTTTAAATAAAAAACTCTGACACGTCCCCGATATATTATACCAGTATATGCACATAAAAAAATCAAGTCGATATCCTGATAACTGATAAAGTTATAACCCGAACACTGCTAGTAGTTCGTGCTAACCACGAAGGGTTGATTTTCGCTTCCGCTAATATCTCAATAACTATCAAACGCAGCGACAAGCGGAATGCGGAGTTGGATCGCGCGTGAAACATGCTATGAAAATCACAGCAGCTAGGTCTTGAAAGAGCAGTATTGTGTCATAAGCCCCATTTACATAGCGAAAATGATGGGTTACCAGATGGTAGCGAAAGTTCGTGAAATATGAAAATGACAATATAGATACAGAGCCGAAACTGGCACCAATGTGTTTGTTTCGTCAATACGCGTCTTCTAATATGCATCATGACATACTTTGGCCATCTTCACCTTGACCTTGACCTTGACCCAAGGTGAAATTTTCAAATTAACCTTACCAGGTCAAACTTGATATATTTACATGTGTATCGACGATAAAAACACGACGGTGGCAAAATTATTGTTCTATAGGTAAAACGCTATTCACAAAAACGTGTTTGCAAAAAATATGACCTTTTTAACTTTGATGACACGTGGAGCCCAAACGAGTAACCAAAGTTAAAATCTGATGAACCTAGTCAAAAGAGCTTTTCAAGAGCTTTTTATTGCTTTTTCAGTTTCTTGCTAGCTCTAATAGTTTTGGAGATAATGCGCAATGTCTAGATAAAAGTCAAAACCATGGAAATTTCGGTACATTTGACCTCGTTTGACCTTAAAGGTATTGACCCAAGGTAATACAAATTACACAAAAGAGAGTTCTTGTGGGTCCTTCCTACCCACCAAATTTCGTTGTTGTAGCTTTCATTGGAGCCGAGATCTCAGGGGTGAGCCGAATCCCATCCCTCCCCCCGGACAGATTTAGCGTAAAAAAGCCGGACAGACAGGATTAAGATAAAATTCATTTAACGGGCAATATTAGAATGTGTGAGAAGTGCCATGTAATCAGAACAGACATCTTTACAAATTGCAATATAATTGGCGTGTAATGTGATCTAGTCGGTCTAATCGGTTGAACTGCAATAGACATTCCAACTTAAGCGGAAGGGCTTAAGCGGAAGTCCTGCGTCTTCAACAACCGAGTCTTCTGGGGCTAAATAAGAAAAAAACGTATTCACTAATGTACTATTTGTTTTAGAACAGTGACTACCTACCATGAACACGTATAATCAATTCCCTTCGGAAATTGGGCCACAAACGGTATCAATCTTCATCAGACAGTCAATCAAACATGTTCATTTATTATAAATTCAGTACAAATCTTTTGACTTGAAATGAAACTCTAGCACAAGAGCCCAAGCAAGGCTTGTTGAGTTGATCCTGTAACCTACCATCGCCCGTTCTGTGCTACTGACAGTCATATAAGGTGAAGTATGTGGTCCTTCACAACTTATAATGCCCGTTCAGTGCTCCTGCCCGTAATGTGACTTCCGTGTTCTTCTCCTGTCGGTGCTGAGAATGTACTTTATCTTGTGGTTTATGAATAACGTTTTATTTAGCTGAAAGTGCCCTGCCTAAATCAGCGACTGATTATCAGCGACTAGCGACTGCTTCATCTTATGTAGACACCCTTTTTTACTCGACATATGATGAGCCTTATTTTCCGAAATAAGGTTAGGAGCTGCATAGCAGCACGTCCCAAGGTTTGGGAACAAACCATACATAGTTTACACGTAAAATCTTCCGCATCCAAACGGAGATGGCACAGGCGAATCTGTTGACTCAATATTTCATATTAGAAGAACGTATCTTTCTTCATTGTATTGCATCAGTTGTGTACGTAGAAGCAAACAAAACATTTCAAGAATCACATCGAAGAACAAAGACAAATTGTTTAGTTATGAAGTTGAGTCTTTGCTCCAACTTCCCAAATCTAGCAAATTATCATACACTCTAGGATTCCAAGCCACCGGATCATTCCTAACTACGCCTCTGCGGCGCTCACTTCTACCTCCTCCACATCACCGATATGTTCCCGGGTGTGGCTGAAGTCGGGCAGGTGGTCACCCACCGGGTGGAAGCCGTTCTCGTCAGCCGTCCAGGTGACAGTGTAGGTGACACCCTCCCACTCGTACGAGTAGGAGCCGCTCCTCACGTAGTTGCCTGACTCCGGTACGTTTCCGGGGTAGGAGATGCCATCTTCGTTAGAAGAAATGCCGTTGCTGGTCTCGTACCTGCAGAGGAGTAGCACTTTTTCAAGACAAGTGACAGGACAGGATACCGCTTGGTGCCGCGTGAAATGACCCATAGATATATGTAGTCTGTACGTAACTTGCGGTATCTTTGCATGAACATTAGTTGACTATGATCCGTAAGCATGCTTACATATTCCTCCATTGTCGTGTTTGTATAAAGAACGCAATGTAATCCAAGTGAAGTAGTGCAGAATCGCAAGAGCTCACATATCAAGAAACCATAAAGTATATTGGATAGATAATATGCATTTGTTTACTGCATAAATATGTATTGTTTTGTGCTTCGTCGTCCGAAATGTATCATATGTAATTGTGACAGGAGCTGCTGGCTTATCATTATTAGAGTTGCAATCATTCTTGCGCTTTGGTAGCGCATCTTTGTTAAACAGGTGCAATATTTCTATCAGATGATCTTAAGTATCCAACCATTAACATTATCATGGATTGAAATTAAGCTACGGCAGAGTATTGATATGGGTGAGTTGGAATTATTATCACAGAGAAAGCAAATTTCGATATAGCTCCACGGATCTATTGGGGAACCATTAGCTTTAATTAAGATAAAAGGAATAGTTACATTTGCTTCAGAGGACAAACATTAGCATTATCGTGCTAGATATATACACATGTATATGTTGCTAACAATCATAAAAAACATTGTCAAATTTCCTTTCATTAATTACACATCACTTATTGCTTTAGAGCTAATTCATTTGCTCATCATTGACTTAATGTTTCCGTCAACTTCCCTTGGATGGTTTTGCTACCTATAACTTAAAAATAACTCGTGGCATTGTCGTTTTTGCGACCCCCCCCCCCCCCACACACACACACACACACACACACACACACACTTGGTTTTACGGCGATATCACACGAACGCGTAAGGATAGCAACTTGCAACTTTAGGCCCCTTGACATAAATACTTATACCACATGTGGCTAAAATTCGGTGTCAATTCCAGGTCAGGTCAGGTCACAGTGACGTCACATAGCCTATTATTGGGTCAGGATTTCACATCCCGGAGATATAAGCAATGGAAATGCCTGCCAATACCTTGGGAATTGTGACACTAAGCGTGATATCCTAACTTGGAGTCCCATGAAGACGATTTGCCTTTGACCTGATTTGACCTGACCTGACCTGACATGACCTAACCATGACCTTATGTGATGCTGAGAAGGAAATAGGCCATCATGGGCATCACTCGAACAGCCATGATACAGCGAATACACTTGTCCCATATAATATTACTTGATGCTTCAGTTGATATTGATCTTATGTGAAATGCTAAAAGGTCGAGGTCAGGTCAAAATTTTATATCCCAGGATGTGGATGCAATTATTACCATTTATTCGCTGGTTCACGGTCGTTCGAATGATACCCATATTTGCTTATTTCCTTGCAAGAATCCGGTCAGGTCAAGTCAGGTCAAGTCAGGTCAAGTCAGGTCAAGGTAGGTCAAGTCAGGTCAAGTCAGGTCAAGTCAGGTCAAGTCAGGTCAAGTCAGGTCAAGTCAGGTCAAGTCAGATGACCTTCATGTAACCACAAGCTATGGTATCAAACTTATTTTAAGCATTCGAAAGATAATGTTGGAAGCGTTCTAGCTATTACGCATCCATTGCTCTGGGCTGTGAAATCGCGACCCTGTAATTGACTTTGTGACATCACTGTGACCTGACCTGACATGGATACGACACTTAATTTTATCCAGATGTGTCCTATGTATTCAATTAGATGTACCAAACGTTTCACGTAGCTATCCCTATGCGTTCTGATGATATTGCCGAAGAACCAAGGGAGAAGGGGGGCGAAAAAGTCTCCCAGCAGCTACCGGGTTAAGTCATGTTCTTACGTGGCGGCGAAGGAGCCATCCTCTTCAATGCCGTATTGGTAGTTGACGATCCTGGCTTCCTTGTCAGACTGGGCCACGGCCACAGCCACGAAGCAGAGGAACAGAATCTGACACAGAATGGCACAACATGTTGTAAGTCATTTAACGGTAACATCAGAGTACTCGTAATATGTACCATATTCGAAAAAATAACATTTTCAGAGTGAATCAATGGTATTGCTGAGTTCATCATCTACAATATCGTGCATTCTGAACTAATGAAATATGAGAAAAACAACACATTCAGCAAGCGGGATAACTGACCAACGCCGAGCCATCACAGATATACGCTCAGATCTAGAAACAAATCTAGGGCGCATTTCCCCTTTTAATGACCCTTGAACATACTTCAAAGAGGCATGATCTATTAAAAAGCGTCCGTCTATCTAGGACTACATATTAGGGGAGTGCCACCGCTCACCGTCTTCATTGTTGGACTGAAGAGGGTTATCTGGTACCGCTCAATCACTGCGCGTCTGTTTAAATACCCGCACAGGCGGCACCACCACCTCCGACATCTGCCACAATAACACAAATCTGATCTCAGACCGACCTTGGGCGCTGGCATGCTAATCGAAACTGAAAATAACCGTGAGGTGCAGCATAGATCAGATATTGACGTGCATTATCAAGTGTAGTTGTGGAGTGTCAGAAAGGAGTTGTTTTGAACTGTACGATTCAAAATTATAAAGATATGCAAACGAATAGTGTGTGTGATTTCTGCGCAACTAACGCATTACAAAAATGTATTGTAATGGTTAAGACATAATAGTGGTATATAGAATTGTGGTATATAGAATTGCATCTGGAAAAGGAACCAAGCACCCAAAGGCAATTAGGCAGCAATGCCTTTGGCACAAGTCGGTGAGCGTACAAGGTAGAACCCTTGTCAGCAGTTCACATATAGAGGCAGAGGTGATCTTGATTGAAGACTTAGTGGACAGCGAGGGGCATATATTACCGCACACCGATTTTTCAGATCGGCATCCCAGAGTCCGTGTTAACTCGCTGTGGTATATGGGTTGGTGTCAAACTGTTCCAAGTCGCTGGCAGCGTGCGATGGTAGGCAGTGCGAACGTTATCAGCCGGAGAACGCAGCAAAAAAAAACACTTTGCTTACGAAACAAGGCAAGGAGATAGCGCTTACTTTAGTTAAATCCGGATATTTCTATTCACTACAAATGCCTAATATCATTCCCACGGCACAAACACGGTGGACTGCAGAGGGCATTGATTTTGATAACTGGCAACCGGTTTATGAAAGAGCCTTCAAAACGACCGCGTCGACCAAGCTTCAGAGCCTACAAATTAGAATAATTCACAGATACTTTCCCACCAGGAGGTTTCTATATATCCAGCATGTTATTAACGACCCTTTTTGTGATAATTGTGGACAGGTCGATACGTTGGAACATTATTTCTTTGAATGTGCGGAGGTACATGCATTTTGGTTAGAATTAGTTGAAATTATAAACGCAAAGGGCATTGCATTGCGATTTACACGTTATGACTTGTTTTTTTGTTATCTAATAGGATTCCTAATCGCCGTTTTAACGAAGGATTTTGCGTTTGGGGCGATTGGAGCGTTTGAGGCGTTTGGGGGACTGGGACGATTGAGGCGTTTGGGGTAAATGGGTATATAGCTTGTAAGAACACGGTTTTTTCGGTGATTTTTGGTATCAATCACACTTTTATGAATTAATGTATAAGTATATGCTCTTACAATGCAATATTTACCGTTAGTTTGCTTGGAATATTCATGAGCAAATCTGGCAATTTTGGGCTGTGTTAGTTCCTTCTACAAAACATACTGAAAACGCCCCGAAAGAGGCTAAAAAGTATACTAGATAATCAGCTTTGATTAAATAAAATACGCAATTGACAGTTAGTTAGGGCAAAACTGAAGATATCAATGGCAAAGAAATATAACATTACGATTAAAAACGCAATCAAATGTCAAAAGCATAGACGGACCTTAATTCAACGTCGCTCTGTCCCGCTGAGGTCGTCCAATTTAGAGCGGTAACTTCGTTGGTTTCCAAAAACCGAAACAATCCTTACGCATTTCGAATCACACTGTTATGTTGTAGCCTAACCCCCGTACTCTATTGCCTGGAGTCGCCCCTGTCTCGCGACCGCCAGCTCCGTCCCTGAGCGCGCCTCTGCCGGCGCATACCCAGAGGGCATTGTCTGGGCCGAGGGACGCCGGGCGGGGTCACGGGCGCCTCAGCGTCAGTTGCGTCCCTATGTCCGGCACAGCAATATATCTGGCACGAGTGTTTACTGTTTCCGCGATCTAGACGAAACGAACCGAAACACAGCACACACCAAATGTTTTTGATGTGATTAATTGATTAATTGATGAATCTCACAAAAAGCTGAAAAGACCTCAGAAAAGGCACTTATAAACCCATGAAACGTGCGGGCTTTCTGCAGCCACTGGTACTGAAAACTCAAAAATGGCTGCTTTTTTTCTTTTTTCTTGTTTTATTCCCGGACCGGCCTATAGCCATATTCCGGGTGGGGAGTGACATCTGGCAATTTGCCAGGAAAAGAGTTACGTTATCCGGTTTATGTGACCCGGAGCAAACTAGGGACTAGGGCAGCTATTTTACGTTACTAGTTACGTTAACCGGTTTATTTGTACCCGGAAAAATTATTTTGTTCAAAGTAAATATAATATCTAACATTACGTTAAGTATTTCGTTCAAGGTCAAATATAATATCTAGCATTACGTTAAGTATTTCGTTCAAGGTCAAAAATAATATCTAGCATTACGTTAAGTATTTCGTTCAAAGTCAAAAATAAGTCAAACACGAGACACACATGCATACATATTTTTATTACAATACACTTGTACAGTGTCAGTGTTGATGGAGCCGTGGCGGTGCCGTCATTGCCACAACGGGAGACTGTTGCCAGTCTCCCTGGCTCCGGCGCCTCGGCGAGACCTGGTTGTGGGGTGTATTAAGCTGGGCGAAAAGTCCTGAATAATAAAAAAACCCAGCGTCTAGGCAAAGGGGAAAAAACCTGCGCGGTGGGCCAAAAATGCGCAAGGCCAAAAACCCCTGTTATATTTGATTAGCTAATCGTGTTTGGTAGAGATAATCTAAGAGGAGACCTATCAATTCAGGATAACTATCACCTAACAGTGTTTGGAGATTTAATGTGATGCCATTTTGTTGTGTGTAATTAATAATGTTCTGTCGTTTATCGTTGTGTACTGGGCAAGTAATAAGTAAGTGCTTGATTGTGTAGCGCGGATAACCTGGGCAATGTTGGCAATTTGGTGGCGGGAGATTCTCCATAATATAATAATGAGTAATTTTTGTATGACCGAGACGGAGGCGCGCCAAAATTACCTCCTTCTCTCTACAATTCTGGTGACTAGATATAAAATGTTGGACTTTTGGCTTGATTGGGTAAAGATGAAAATGTGGAGCGGCGTCCCACTCGCTCTGGCGCAGTACGCTAAGTTGAGAATTAATATAATTTAACACGTCTGATACTGGGCTTGGAAGTTGGTTTACTGAAGGTAATTCTAGGCTCAATTTCGCAAGTCTGTCGGCTTCCTCGTTTCCCGGGATACCTGCGTGTCCTGGGATCCAGAGGAATTTAATACTATTGTTTTTACTGTTTAAATACTTGATTAGTTGTCTGATTTTAAATACTATCGGGTTTCTACATTCACTAATCGAGGAAATAGCCGTGAGCGAGGCGGACGAGTCTGTGCAAATGACTACTTCCTTAAGTTTTTCTTTTCTGACGTATATTAATGCTAATAAAATGGCTGACAATTCCGCTGTGTATACGCTATTTATGTCGGGAAGTCTAAAGTTATTGCTAACTGTGTTTGTGTAGAATGCACCACCGGTTCGGCCTTCGCCCCGTGAACCGTCTGTGTATATGTATGTGTATGTGTTGTGTTGTGATTTGTGTTCGTGGAAGAGTGAGAGTGTTTCTGACGCGGTGACTGTGTTTTTGTTGTGTGTGAAGAGGCGGTGTGTGTCTGGTGTTGTGTCGAGCCAGTGAGGTGTGAGTGGTGGCGTTGGCATTGTGGTGATGTGAGCGATGTTGAATAGTGTGAGTGTTTGTCTGATTTTGTGACTGATAAGCGGGTGTCGTTTTTGTAGTAGTGTTTGTCGTCTAGTGGGTGCGGGGTGATTTAAAATGTGGAATGTTGGGCGTGTGGGGTGTGAACTTGCTCTGGCGTAGAATCTAAGTAGTGTGTGTTTGCGTCGGCGGCAGAGTGTGGGAATGTTAGTGTCGATGTCTAAGTTTGTGGTGTTGGTGGTGCGGCAGGCTCCAGTCACGATGCGCAAGGCAGCGTTTTGGACAGTTTGCAATTTTTTAATTTGTTTGGAACATATGTCATCAAATAAGAATGCGTTATAATCCAGTACTGGGCGTATCAGGGAAGTATATAGTTGGAGGAGAGTGGCCCGATCTGCGCCCCACTCTCGACCAGCCAATGACTTCATAATATTAATTCGTCGCGTACATCTCTGCACTAAATCATTGAAGTGTGGGATGAACGAGAGACGTGTGTCTAGCGTTATTCCCAGATACTTGAATGATTTGACGAAAGGGATAGTTTGATTTTTATATTTTAATGGAATGTAGGGTTCCACATATGCAGGTTTCTTTGAAAAAATTAGAGATGCAGATTTACTTGGAGAAATTTCCAGACCCCATTGGTCGCACCATACTTTTATATCAATGAGTACTAGTTGTAACATTTTGCTGGCTTGATCGACACTCGGGTGCGAGAACCACACCGCCAGGTCATCAGCGTACATTGAAAATTTGAGACCTTTGTCGATCTTATTAATATTACTGAAGATGTCGTTAATCATAATTAAAAATAGGGTCGGGGAGAGGACCGATCCCTGTGGGACACCGTGGTCCTGATTTTGATTTGGAGAATATGTGTTGCCGCACCTTACATTAAAAGTTCTATTTTCTAAAAAGTTTTGGATAAATTTGGCGAGTCGACCTCGAATTCCGGCCTTATGGACCTTTACTAGAAGTGCGGTTTTGTTGACTCTGTCAAACGCAGCTCTCAAATCAAGAAAGAGGGCAACTGTGACCTCTCTCCCTCGAAAGCCGCGCTGGACAGAGTCGATAAGACCAACTAAATTGTCCGCAGTGGAGCGACCAGGTCGAAAACCACTTTGGTGTGGGGAAAGTAAATTATTTGATTCAATGTATGTCCTGATGCGTCCATTAACCATGCGTTCGAATAGTTTACATGCACAACTGGTTAGAGAAATAGGGCGATAGCTAGCGGGAGAAGATTTGGGTTTGCGAGGTTTAATTATAGGAATTAGCGTACTATTATGCCAAGATTCAGGGAAAGTGCCATCAAACCACATGGTGTTGAAGGCTGTTAGTAAGTTGGTGAGACCAGTCTCTGTCAAGTTTTTAAAGAAAGAGTAATCAATTTGATCTGGCCCTACAGAAGTTTTACCACATTTACCGATAGCATACGTTAACTCGGAGTTGGTAAAAGGAGAGTTGTAGATTTCTACGTTATTAGAGTCAAAGCTAATAGATTGAAATTGATCGTTAAGTTGGTTAGTAAAAGTTGGTGTACATTGTTGGGTTGATGATATGCTAGCGTAGTGTTGTGCAAATTGTGTCGCCACCTCTAGGGGAAGCGTGTAAGATGTGTTGTGTATTTGTAAGTGTGGGATTTTGTATGGCGGTGGTCTTTTATTTGAAAACGATTTAATTAATGTCCAAATTTTTGAGAGGGAGGTAAATCGATTAAAGGTAGATGAGAATTCCTGCCAAGATTCTTTTTTTGCTTTGTCAATGATTGTTTTAGCCAAAGAGCGGGTTTTCCGTACTTCGTGCTCGTTTTCTGTAGTTATACAAGATTGAAATTTTCGAAATGCTCTTTTCCGGATGGCAACAGCTCTTTGGCATTCTGTGTTCCACCACGGGGCAGTACGCTGCCTCGGGTGGTGTTGTGTGTGTGTGCGTGTGTGTGGGATGTGCTGGTGTGCTGATGCGAGAATAGTGTTTAAAAATGTGTTAATGTCGGTCTGGGAGTCTGCGGGGTGACTAGTGTCAATGTGTTTTTGAAAGGAGGACCAGTCGGCTTTGCGAAGGTTCCATCTAGGCAGAGAGTAAAAATTAGTCTGTCCTGAAGGGACTTGGAGTTCTAAGTGAATTGGGAAATGATCGCTAAAAAGAGGGTCAGATTGTGCGTTAAATGTAAAAAGAGTCGCGATGCGTGGTGTGGCGAAGGCGAGATCGATGGCGCTGTAAGTCACCTCGCCTCCTGAGTGGTGTACGTGTGTGGGCGATTGGTCGTTAAGGAAGACCAAATTATGCCGGTCCAGTAGGTCCAGCATAATTTGGCCTCGAAGAGAGTTCCGAAGGCAGCCCCACGCCCGACTATGCGCGTTGAAATCGCCCATAATCAGACATGGGGTGTTAATATTTGTAATAAGCTGAGAAAAAGAATCAATGTCTATGTCCTCCGTAGGACGGAAATAAATTGAGATGAGAGTTATTTCTAGCTGAGCGATTTTAATATTAACGCCGACTGCGTCTAAGGTTGTTTGAAGGTCGATTTGATGATGCAAAAGTTGGTTTGAAATAAGCAAAGCCGAGCCGCCTCGGCGCGGTGATGCATTTACGTTGTTTGTATAAAGGCTATAACCGTAGATTTTAAGAGTATAATTGTTAAAGTCGGCGTCAATAAAATGGGTTTCCTGAACAGCGGCTACTAACGGATTATTATTTAAGACGTAATGTTTGAATTGCCCCCAATGGGATATTAAAGATCTAACATTCCATTGGAGGACAAATTCTGGCTGGTTATTATTCATTTTTAGTCGCTGCTGTCCGGGCCGCGCCCTGCGGTCGCTCGGGTGTGCCTGGGTATGCGGGGCTTCGACCGTGACCGGGACCGGGCTGGCGGGGAGGGGGTCGGGCTCTCCTCAGTGGCCCGGGGGCGGGAGTGGGAGGAGGGGCGGGAGTGGGAGGAGGGGCGGGGTCGGGAGGAGGGGCGGGAGTGGGAGGAGGGGCGGGAGTGGGAGGAGGGGCGGGAGAGGGAGGAGGGGCGGGAGTGGGAGGAGGGACGGGAGTGGGAGGAGGGGCGGGAGAGGGAGGAGGGGCGGGAGCGCTGGTTCTGGCCGGCCTTCAGGGCGGCGGTCCGCAGGAGGGACTCGTCGTCGGACGACAGTTCCGAAGAACGACGGGTGGTCTCCCGGCGGGGGGAGGGTCCGTCCGAGGGAGCCGGGGTGGACTCGGCTGAGCGGCGGGGCGGGTCGGGCATGGGCGGGTAGCCGTACCTGGCGGGTCGGGGTCGGGGCAGGTCTGGCTGGGCAGCCTGCTGGTATGGGGTTGCCTGGGGCGGGGCTTGCGGACCGGTGGTCCGGTGGGGCGGGTCCTTGGCCAGCGGCGGCCAGGCGGCGGGGTTCAAGTTTGGGGAGAGCGTCGGGGGGGAAGCGGGCCTCTGTCGGTGTCCGTTCTCCGCCTCCACGAACGCCACCTGAGCCGGGCAGCGCCGATACCAGGCGGCGTGGGCGTCGCCGCATCTGGCGCAGCACTTAGCTGCGGCGGTGCACCCGTCTGTCGGGTGTTGCCCGGCACACCGACCACACGTGTGGCTGTGTGCCTGGCAGACGCCGTCGGTGTGGCCGAATCGCCAACACTTTCGGCACTGCCGGGGGGGGGGGGGGGCGGATCCAGGGGCGTACGTCTACCCGAAGGTAGCCGCAGTACACCTGGCTGGGCAATGCTAGCCCGCCGAACCTCAGGCGTACCAGTGGGTTGGGCTGCTCTTGCCTCTGGGGCCTGAGCCGCACCACCTCCACTACGCCCTGCGGCTCGAGCTCCCAGAGGATCTCCTCCTCCGAGAGGCTAGCCACCTCAGGGCACCACATGAGGCCCTTTACCGAGTTTAGGTGGATGGGGGCCTCGACGTTCACCGCTACACCGATGAACGACGTGGTTGCCAGCAGGCGGACGTTCTGCTGTCCAGACAGGGTCTGGATCAGGAGAGCTCCTGACCGGATCATCCTGGCCTTTCCCACGTCCCCGCCACAGGTCGACCGTATCCAGCGCCTTATGGCGAAGGGGTTGGTCGACCCAAACGGAGCACCGTCGTCCCGCTTCATTAGCAGGAACGCCGGGCCGTCGGGGGTGCATGAGTCGGGCGGGAGCCTGGCCTCTGGACGGGGTGGGCTGGGCCCCTGAAGGGGGCGGGGAGGGGGGCCGTCCAGGGAGACGCGCGGTCGCGCGCCGGAAGACCCCAGAGGGGGTCGGGCGGGTCGGGGGGGCGGGGTTCCGGGGGATAGCCATCGTCGTGGCTCAGGAGGGGAAGGATGGGGGCTAACTATTTACGTTAATTGCCACACACGACAGAACGTGTTGGCAACTGCAAATTAACTTCTCAAGACTGGAGGGGACCTAAACCGTGGAGGAGGCCTATTGCCAATAAAAAATTTGTATCTAATGAGTCTACCTACTTAAAAATATCTAGAGTCTACCTATCTAAGGGTCTACAACCCTGCCACACGCACGTGGTCAGGGTTCCGCACCCGGAAGCGGTGGAGGGCTGGAGCAGGCTGGCTGGAGGCGTCTTCAGGTCCGATGTCGATGAAAAAAAAATAAAAAAATGGCTGCTCTATATCGAACGGACGTCATTGCTGGGTGCAGACCACGGCTCTGCGCATGCGCAACGTGACGCCAGGCGACCGGCCGGCTGGTCGACATGGTGGAAACATAGTACAATCCATCCTTTCATCGACATCGGACCTGAAGACGCCTCCAGCCAGCCTGCTCCAGCCCTTCACCGCTTCCGGGTGCGGAACCCTGACCACGTGCGTGTGGCAGGGTTGTAGACCCTTAGATAGGTAGACTCTAGATATTTTTAAGTAGGTAGACTCATTAGATACAATTTTTTTATTGGCAATAGGCCTCCTCCACGGTTTAGGTCCCCTCCAGTCTTGAGAAGTTAATTTGCAGTTGCCAACACGTTCTGTCGTGTGTGGCAATTAACGTAATCAGTTAGCCCCCATCCTTCCCCTCCTGAGCCACGACGATGGCTACCCCCCCGGAACCCCGCCCCCCCGACCCGCCCGACCCCCCTCCGGGGTTCCCCGTCTCGCGACCGCCCTCCCCCCTGGACGGTCCCCCTCCCAGCCCCCCTCAGGGGCCCCGCCCGCCCCGCCACCCCGACCCGCCCGACCCCCCTCCGGGGTTCCCCGGCGCGCGACCGCGCGCCCCCCTGGACGGTCCCCCTCCCAGCCCCCCTCAGGGGCCCCGCCCGCCCCGTTCAGGGGCCTGGCAGTCGCCGGACTCTCGTCCCCCCGACCCACCCGACCCCCCTCTGGGGTCCCCCGGTGCGCGACCACGCACTCCCCAGGCCGGCTCCACTCCCCGCCCCCCTCAGGGGCTTCCCAGGAGCCGACCCGGAGCACAGCTCCCCCCCGACCCCACCCCCCCGAACGGGCCCGCTCGCCTCCTTATGTGGCGAACGGACGGACTCCCGTTCCAGACAATAAACCCATTCAATGTCCGGCGCTGGCTGGTCGCCATGTGTAGTGGCGACGTCGCCAGCGCCAAGCCCATCCGATCAGGAGCCCTCCTGATCGAGACGATGACGTCCGCACAGAACGTCCGTCTGATGGGCGTGACCAAATTCAATGGAGCGAAGGTCGCCGTGGAAGCCCCGGCGCACCTAAACTCGGTGGAGGGTCTGGTGTGGTGCCCAGACGTGTCCGCCCTCTCGGAGGACCTCATCCTCCGAGAGCTCGCACACCAAGGGGTGTGCGAGGTCACGCGCCTCTCGCCCACCAAAAAGCGACCCGACCAGCCCAACCCGCTGATTCGGCTCCGCTTTAGAGGCAGGGAGCTGCCTACCCACATCCACTGTGGGTACGTGGCCGCCCCAGTCAGAGAGTGGATCCCGCCCCCCCCCCCCCCCCGGCAGTGTCAGCAGTGCTGGCACTACGGCCACCTAAAGTGGACCTGCCGGGTGCGCACCGCCACCTGTGGACGGTGCGCAGGCGAGCACGGCACCGAAGGGTGCACGCGCGCAGCACGCTGCGCCACGTGCGACCAGGCCCACCCGGCCTGGGACCGCCGGTGCAGAGCCTGGGGCCTCGCTCGCGAGGCTGAGCGCCTGAAGCGCATGGAAAGGAGCGATAGTCGGCGCCCACCGGACGCCCCGCTCTCCCCAGGTCTCGCCCCCGGCGCTTGGCCGCCCCTCCCCCCTCCCGGAACCTCCCCCCCACCCAACCGGCCTCCCGCCAGACCCACCAACCGCCAGACCCCCCGACCGCCATGCCAGTTCCCAATGGCACCTCTGGCTGCCCTCGAGCGCGAGGCTGCCGCCGATCCACCGGCACCGCGCTCCCCCGCCCCAGCCGAGTCGAACATCGACTCAGGCCCCGCCTCCCCGGCCTCCGCAGCACCAGCGGAGTGCCGACTCTCGGAGGACTCCTCGGACGACTCTCTCATGAGAGCCGTCTCCCAGTCTATCGCCCGCAACCACGCCCCGCCCTCTCGCTCCAACTCTCCGCCCGCCCGCCCCGCCCACTCCCCTCCCCCGCCCTCCCGCTCCAACTCCCCGCCCGCCCACTCCCCTCCCCGACTCTCGGAGAGTGACACCCAGTCGTCAGATTCCTCGCGCTCCCACTCCTCGCCCTCCCGCCCGGCCGCCCGCCCCCGCAGGCATACTCGAGCGACCTCCAGGCAAGGCTTGGACAGTAAAAGTAAATCTAAATGAATAATCAACAGTCAGAATTTGTCCTCCAATGGAATGTTAGATCTTTAATATCCCATTGGGGGCAATTCAAACATTACGTCTTAAATAATAATCCGTTAGTAGCCGCTGTTCAGGAAACCCATTTTATTGACGCCGACTTTAATAATTATACCTTGAAAATCGCCGGCTATAGCCTTTACACAAATAACGTAAATGCATCACCTCGCCGAGGCGGCTCGGCTTTGCTTATTTCAAACCAACTTTTGCATCATCAAATCGACCTTCAAACAACCTTAGACGCAGTCGGCGTTAATATTAAAATCGCTCAGCTAGAAATAACTCTCATCTCAATTTATTTCCGTCCTACGGAGGACATAGACATTGATTCTTTTTCCCAGCTTATTACAAACATTAACACCCCATGTCTGATTATGGGCGATTTCAACGCGCATAGTCGGGCGTGGGGCTGCCTTAGGAACTCTTTCCGAGGCCAAATTATGCTGGACCTACTGGACCGGCATAATTTGGTCTTCCTTAACGACCAATCACCCACACACGTACACCACTCAGGAGGCGAGGTGACTTACAGCGCCATCGATCTCGCCTTCGCCACACCACGCATCGCGACTCTTTTTACATTTAACGCACAAACAGACCCTCTTTTTAGCGATCATTTCCCAATTCACTTAGAACTCCAAGTCCCTTCCGGACAGACAAATTTTTACTCTCTGCCTAGATGGAACCTTCGCAAAGCCGACTGGCCCTCCTTTCAAAAACACATTGACACTAGTCACCCCGCAGACTCCCAGACCGACATTAACACATTTTTAAACACTATTCTCGCATCAGCACACCAGCACATTCCACACACACGCACACACACACAACACCACCCGAGGCAGCGTACTGCCCCGTGGTGGAACACAGAATGCCAAAGAGCTGTTGCCCTCCGGAAAAGAGCATTTCGAAAATTTCAATCTTGTATAACTGCAGAAAACGAACACGAAGTACGGAAAACCCGCTCTTTGGCTAAAACAATCATTGACAAAGCAAAAAAAGAATCTTGGCAGGAATTCTCATCTACCTTTAATCGATTTACCTCCCTCTCAAAAATTTGGACATTAATCAAATCGTTTTCAAATAAAAGACCACCGGCATACAAAATCCCACACTTACAAATACACAACACATCTTACACGCTCCCCCTAGAGGTGGCAACACAATTTGCACAACACTACGCTAACATATCATCAGCACAACAATGTACACCAACTTTTGCTAACCAACTTAACGATCAATTTCAATCTATCAGCTTTGACTCTAATAACGTAGAAATATACAACTCTCTTTTTACCAACCCAGAGTTAACGTACGCTATAGGTAAATGTGGTAAAACTTCTGTAGGGCCAGATCAAATTGACTACTCCTTCTTTAAAAACTTGACAGAGACTGGTCTCACCAACTTACTAACAGCCTTCAATACCATGTGGTTTGACGGCACTTTCCCTGAATCTTGGCATAATAGTACGCTAATTCCTATAATTAAACCTCGCAAACCTAAATCTTCTCCCGCTAGCTATCGCCCTATTTCTCTAACTAGTTGTGCATGTAAACTATTCGAACGCATGGTTAATGGACGCATCAGGACATACATTGAATCCAATAATTTACTTACCCCACACCAAAGTGGTTTTCGACCTGGTCGTTCCACTGCGGACAATTTAGTTGGTCTTATCGACTCTGTCCAGCGCGGCTTTCGAGGGAGAGAGGTCACAATTGCCCTCTTTCTTGATTTGAGAGCTGCGTTTGACAGAGTCAACAAAACCGCACTTCTAATAAAGGTCCATAAGGCCGGAATTCGAGGTCGACTCGCCAAATTCATCCAAAACTTTTTAGAAAATAGAACTTTTAATGTAAGGTGCGGCAACACATATTCTCCAAATCAAAATCAGGACCACGGTGTCCCACAGGGATCGGTCCTCTCCCCGACCCTATTTTTAATTATGATTAACGACATTTTCAGTAATATTAACAAGATCGACAAAGGCCTTAAATTTTCAATGTACGCTGATGACCTGGCGGTGTGGTTCTCGCACCCGAGTGTCGATCAAGCCAGCAAAATGTTACAACTAGTACTCATTGATATAAAGGTATGGTGCGACAAATGGGGTCTGGAAATTTCTCCAAGTAAATCTGCATCTCTAATTTTTTCAAAGAGACCTGCATATGTGGAACCCTACATTCCATTAAAATATAACAATCAAATTATCCCTTTCGTCAAATCATTCAAGTATCTGGGAATAACGCTAGACACACGTCTCTCGTTCGTCCCACACTTCAATGATTTAGTGCAGAGATGCACGCGACGAATTAATATTATGAAGTCATTGGCTGGTCGAGAGTGGGGCGCAGATCGCGCCACTCTCCTCCAACTATATACTTCCCTGATACGCCCAGTACTGGATTATAACGCATTCTTATTTGATGACATATGTTCCAAACAAATTAAAAAATTGCAAACTGTCCAAAACGCTGCCTTGCGCATCGTGACTGGAGCCTGCCGCACCACCAACACCACAAACTTACACATCGACACTAACATTCCCACACTCTGCCGCCGACGCAAATACACACTACTTAGATTCTACGCCAGAGCAAGTTCACACCCCACACGCCCAACATTCCACATCTTAAATCACCCCGCACCCACTAGACGACAAACACTACTACAAAAACGACACCCGCTTATCAGCCACAGAATCAGACAAACACTCACACTATTCAACATCGCTCACCTCACCACAATGCCAACGCCACCACTCACACCTCACTGGCTCGACACAACACCAGACACACACCGCCTCTTCACACACAACAAAAACACAGTCACCGCGTCAGAAACACTCTCACTCTTCCACGAACACAAAGCACAACACAACACATACACATACATATACACAGACGGTTCACGGGGCGAAGGCCGAACCGGTGGTGCATTCTACACAAACACAGTTAGCAATAACTTTAGACTTCCCGACATAAATAGCGTATACACAGCGGAATTGTCAGCCATTTTATTAGCATTAATATATGTCAGAAAAGAAAAACTTAAGGAAGTAGTCATTTGCACAGACTCGTCCGCCTCGCTCACGGCTATTTCCTCGATTAGTGAATGTAGAAACCCGATAGTATTTAAAATCAGACAACTAATCAAGTATTTAAACAGTAAAAACAATAGTATTAAATTCCTCTGGATCCCAGGACACACCGGTATCCCGGGAAACGAGGAAGCCGACAGACTTGCGAAATTGAGCCTAGAATTACCTTCAGTAAACCAACTTCCAAGTCCAGTATCAGACGTGTTAAATTATATTAATTCTCAACTTAGCATACTGCGCCAGAGCGAGTGGGACGCCGCTCCGCATTTTCATCTTTATCCAATTAAGCCAAAAGTCCAACATTTTATATCTAGTCATCAGAATTGTAGAGAGAAGGAGGTAATTTTGGCGCGCCTCCGTCTCGGTCATACAAAAATTACTCATTATTATATTATGGAGAATCTCCCGCCACCAAATTGCCAACATTGCCCAGGTTATCCGCGCTACACAATCAAGCACTTACTTATTACTTGCCCAGTACACAACGATAAACGACAGAACATTATTAATTACACACAACAAAATGGCATCACATTAAATCTTCAAACACTGTTAGGTGATAGTTATCCTGAATTGATAGGTCTCCTCTTAGATTATCTCTACCAAACACGTTTAGCTAATCAAATATAACAGGGGTTTTTGGCCTTGCGCATTTTTGGCCCACCGCGCAGGTTTTTTCCCCTTTGCCTTAGACGCTGGTTTTTTTATTATTCAGGACTTTTCGCCCAGCTAAATACACCCCACAACCAGGTCTCGCCGAGGCGCCGGAGCCAGGGAGACTGGCAACAGTCTCCCTTTGTGGCAATGACGGCACCGCCACGGCTCCATCAACACTGACACTGTACAAGTGTATTGTAATAAAAATATGTATGCATGTGTGTCTCGTGTTTGACTTATTTTTGACTTTGAACGAAATACTTAACGTAAAGCTAGATATTAATTTTGACCATGAACGAAATACTTAACGTAATGTTAGATATTATATTTGACCTTGAACGAAATACTTAACGTAATATTAGATATTATATTTACTTTGAACAAATAATTTTTCCGGGTACAAATAAACCGGTTAACGCAATTAGTAACGTAAAATAGCTGCCCTAGTCCCTAGTTTGCTCCGGGTCACATAAACCGGTTAACGTAGTTTTTTGCCTGGCAAATTGCCAGAGGTCATTGCCCCCCCGGAAAATGGCTATAGGCCGTCCCGGGAAGAATAGGAAAAAAAAAAAAAAAAAAAAACCAAATAATTCGAACATTGAAAAATGGCGCGCAAAAAAAATAAAAAAAAAAATAGTACAATCCATCGATCTCAACGACAACGGACCACAGACGACTTCCAGCCAGACTTCACCAGCCCTCCACCGCTTCCGGGTGCGGGACCCTGTCCACGTGCTTGTGGCAGGGTCGTTAGACCCTTAGATAGGTAGCCCTTAGATATTTTTAAGTAGGTAACGTAATTTCCACAATTTGCAAGGTAGAGAACCCGCTTCATTCTTTAGATTAATTGCAGCTGGCAACACGTTCTGCCGTGTGTGCCACGTTAACGTAATTTAGGTTATTCATTAAGCTTTCCCCTCCCTCCTCCGGTCATGGCGACCCCCCCGCCCCGCCGCCCCTACTACCCCCCTCCGGGGTTCCCCAGAGGGCGTCCGCGTTCCCCCCTGTGCTTGTCCCCCTCCCGCCTGCCCCCCATGCCCACCTTGCCATATCACCGTCGGACTGAGGCCCCCCGCCCGCCGCTCAGTCCCCCTCCCAGTCCCCCTCCCAGCCCCCCTCAGGGGCCCCGCCCGCCCCGTCCAGGGGCCCGGCCGTTGCCGGACTCCCATTCCCCCGACCCACCCCCCGCCCCTCCGCCCCTCCGCCCCCCCGACCCCCCGACCCCCCCCCCCCCCCCCCCGCCCCTCCGCCCCTCCGTCCCCCCGACCCTCCGACCCCCCTCTGGGGTCCCCCCCCGGTGCGCGACGTCGCACCTCCCCGGTCGGACCCACTCCCCGCTCCCCTCAGGGGCCTCCCAGGGTCCGACCCGGAGCACGGCTCCCCCCCGACCCCACCCCCCCGGACGGGCCCGCTTGCCTCCTTATGTGGCGAGCGGATGGCATTCCATTTAGGAATGTCAACCCGTTCCTGGTCCGGCGCTGGCTGGTCGCCATCTGTGGCGACGTAGCCAGCGCCAAACCCATTCGATCGGGAGCACTCCTGATCGAGACACTGACGTCCCAACAGAACGTCAGTGTCATCGGACGGACCACCTTCATCGGAGTGAGGGTCGCCGTGGAGGCCCCCGCGCACCTCAACTCCGTGGAGGGTCTGGCATGGTGCCCAGACGTGGCCGAGCTGTCGGAGGACGATCTCCTCCGGGAACTCGCACACCAAGGGGTGTGCGAGGTGACTCGCCTGTCGCCATCGAAGCGGCGACCCGATCAGCCCAACCCGCTGATTCGGCTCCGCTTCCGAGGCAAGGAGCTGCCGACCCACATCCACTGTGGGTACGTGGCTGCCCCCGTCAGGGAGTGGATCCCGCCCCCCCGGCAGTGTCAGCAGTGCTGGCACTACGGCCACCTCAAGTGGACCTGCCGGGTGCGCACCGCCACCTGTGGTCGGTGCGCTGGCGAGCACGGCACCGAAGGGTGCACGCGCGCAGCACGCTGCGCCTCGTGCGACCAGGCCCACCCGGCCTGGGACCGCCGGTGTTTGGCCTGGGGTCTCGCTCGCGAGACAGAGCGCCTGAAGCGCGGCGACAGTCGGCGCCCACCGGACGCCCCGCCCTCCACCTCCCTCAGCCCAGGTCTCGCCCCCGGCGCTTGGCCGCCCCTCCCACCTCCCGGAACCTCCCCCCCACCCCACCGGCCTCCCGCCAGACCCCCCAACCGACAGACCCCCCGACCACCACCCCAGCTCCCCGAGGCATCTCTGTCGGACCTCGAAGGCGCCGTTGCCGCTGATCCACCGGCACCGCGCTCCCCAGCCCAACCAGCCGAGTCGAACACCGACTCAGGCCCCGCCTCCCCGGCCTCCCCAGCACCAGCGGAGAGCCGATTCTCGGAGGACCTCCCCTCGGACGACTCTCTCATGAGAGCCGTCTCCCGGAAAGTCGCCCGCAACCCCGCCCAGTCCCCGCCCTCCCGCCCCAGCTCCCCGCCCGCCCGCCCCAGCTCCCCGCCCGCCCGCCTCTCCCCGCCATCCCTCCCCTCCCCCCACCCTCCTTCCCGGCTCCCTCGTAGCCCCAGCCCCCCTGAAAGTAACCGCTACCGCCGCAATTTGAGACGGTTGAACAAGAAACAATAAATCACCTCCAACAAATACGTCATTAAGTTATTTCTGACTAACTGTTAAATCGTGCTGCTGCAGACGTGGGAGTTGTGTGTTGGCTGCCGGTGTCTTGTCGCGGGGGCCCCCTGCTGGATTGGTAGCGCGGCGAATGGTTATGGCTTGGCTGTTCGTTGCGTGGCTAATTTGGCGGGGGATTCCTGCGATGGGACGCCGATGGTTGATGTGCGGTTTTGCGTTGGCGGCGGCACGATTCCCTGCCACACCAGTCAGAAATAACTTCCTGACTAACTGTTAAATCAGGTTACTGCTGACGCGGGAGTTGCGGGTTGGCTGCCGGTGTCTTGTTGCGGGGGCCCTCTGCTGGATCTCGGCCGCGCGGCGAATGGCCGGTGCTGTTCGTGACGTGGCTGATTTGGCGGGGGATTTCTGCGATGGGACGCCGGTGGCTGATGTGCGATTTTGCGTTGGCGGCGGCATGATTCCCTGCCAAATCAGATCACACGCCGATGCTGCGCCGCGGTGTGGTGGCTGCTGCGCTGCGGTGCAGTGTCCGCTGCGCTGCGGTGCAGCATGTTAAATTATGTTAAAATCACGCTGCTGCCGACGTGGGGTTACGTGTTGGCTGCCGATGTCTTGTTACGGGGGCCCCCTGCTGGATCCCGGCCGCGCGGCGAAATTCGTTGCGTGGCTGATTCGGCGGGGGATTTCTGCGATGGGACGCCGATGGTAGATGTGCGGTCTTGCGTTGGCGGCGGCATGATTCCCTGCCGAATCAGTCGCGCAACGAAAGGTTCCATTGGAATTCGTTGTTCATCTCTTAACGTAATGCTCCTCCCAACCCTCCTCTCCCCTCTGCTCCGCTCTTGCCAAAGCCGAGTAGTTGAACACCCGCCCCTGATAACATATGCCGATGCTGCGCTGCGGTGTGGTGGCCGCTGCGCTGCGGTGCGGTGCTCACTCCACTGCGCTGCGGTGTGGTGTCCGCTGCGCTGCGGTGCAGTATACTTAATCATGTTGCTGCCGACGTGGGGTTGCGGGTCGGCTGCCGGTGTGTTGTTGCGGGGGCCCCCTGCTGGATCTCGGCCGCGCGGCGAGCGGTTTAGTTGCTTTGGCTGTTCGTGACGTGGCTGATTTGGCGGGGAATTCTGCGATGGGACGCCGATGGCTGATGTGCGATTTTGCGTTGGCGGCGGCATGTTTCCCTGCCAAACCAGATTACACGCCGATGCTGCGCCGCGGTGCAGTGTCCACTGCGCTGCGGTGCAGTATCCACCATGTCAATCTTTTTTTACACTGTTAGGTGATAGTTATCTTGTATTGATAGGTCCCCTCTTAGATTATCTCTACCAAACACGTTTAGCTAAACAAATATAACAGGGGTTTTTTGCCTTGCGCATTTTTGGCCCACCGCGCAGGTTTTTCCCCTTTGCTATAGACGCTGGGTTTTTTATTATTCAGGACTTTTCGCCCAGCTAAACACACCCCACAACCAGGTCTCGCCGAGGCGCCGGAGCTAGGGAGACTGGCAACAGTCTCCCGCTGTTGCAATGACGGCACCCCACGGCTCCACCAACACTGACACTGTTCAAGTGTATGTAATAAAAATATGTATGTATGTGTGTCTCGTGTTTTACTTATATTTGACCTTGAACGAAATACTTAACGTAATGTTAGATATTATATTCACTTTGAACAAATAATTTTTCCTGGTACAAATAAACCGGTTAACGTAACTAGTAACGTAAAATAGCTGCCCTAGTCCCTAGTTTGTTCCGGGTCACATAAACCGGATAACGTAACTCTTTTCCTGGCAAATTGCCAGATGTCACTCCCCACCCGGAATATGGCTATAGGCCGGTCCGGGAATTAAAAAAAAAATAAAAAAATAGTACAATCGATCCTTTCATCGACATCGGACCTACGGACGCCTTCTAGCCAGCCTTCTCCAGCTCTCCACCGCTTCCGGGTGCGGGACCCTGTCCACGTGCTTGTGGCAGGGTCGTTAGACCCTTAGATAGGTAGCCTTTAGATATTTTTAAGTAGGTAACGTAATTTCCACAATTTGCAAGGTAGAGAACCCGCTTCATTCTTTAGATTAATTGCAGCTGGCAACACGTTCTGCCGTGTGTGCCACGTTAACGTAATTTAGGTTATTCATTAAACTTTCCCCTCCCTCCTCCGGTCATGGCGACCTCCCCGCCCCTCCGTCCCCTCATGGCAACTTCCCCGCCCCTCCGTCCCCTCATGGCGACCCCCCCGCCCGGCCCCCTTCAGGAGTCTCTCCCCTCCCGTCCCGGCGCGCGGCCACCCCCCGGCTTCATTCAGAAGCCACCCGACCCCCTTCAGGGGTCTGCCCCCCCGGACGGTCCTCCTGGACCCCCGGCTCCCCTCGGGAGCCTCGCCTGGACCGACCCGGTGCTTGGCTCCCCCCAACACCTCGCCACCCGACGGGCCTGCTCTCCTCCTCATTCAGAGGAAGGACGGAGTGACCATGAGGTACTCCAACCCGTTCGCGGTGCGCCGCCAACTGGTCGCCCTCTGCGGAGAGGTGGCCAGCGCGCGCCCCATCCGTTCCGGCGGTCTGCTGGTTCAGACCCTGTCTGGCCAGCAGACTGCCACCCTCCTAGCCATCCCGTCTTTCATGGACAAGGCTTGTGAGGTGACGGCCCCGGACCACATGAATTCCTGCCAGGGATTCATCCTGTGCCCCGAAGTCAGCAATCTGACTGAGACCGTGCTCCTCCAGGAGCTAGTGACTCAGGGGGTGACAGAAGTGGTCCGGATGCGGTCTAAGCGACCAGGCCCCAACCCCATGGTCCGGCTGCGTTTCCGGGGCTTACAGCTCCCGGAACGCATCTACTGTGGCTACATAGTAGTCACAGTCAAGGAGTGGACCCAAGGGCCTCTGCAGTGCAGAGCCTGCTGGCGGTTTGGCCGCCACCAGCGTCAGTGCCACGCCCGCCAGTCCATCTGCGGGAAGTGCGCCGAGACGCACGACACAGCCCAATGTGTCGGTGGCGACACCGCAGCCACTCGCTGCGTGTCGTGCGGGGCCGCCCACCCCGCATGGTCCCGTGACTGCCCTGCCCGAGCGCTAGCCGCCGAGCAGACCCGGGCCCGCAAGGCGGTCCCCCCACCCCACCTCCCATCCCAGCGCTGGCCCCCAGCGTCTGGCCCCCGCTGCCCCCATCCCACCGAACCCCACCCGCGCCCCCCCGTCGGACCTCAAGTGGGTCCACCTCACCGGCGCCACCGCCTGCCCCGTCACAGCGGCGGCAGTGCCCACCCCCACCGACGGCAGAGCAGACCGAGTCCCTCCTGTCCCTTCTGGACTCTAGTATCGCCGAGTCCCTTCTGGACTCTGGCAGTGCCCCAGCGGCACCCACTCCCACCCCCGCCGAATCTCTGGCGGAGTCCCCGCTCGAGTCCTCTGTGTCCTCGGAGGACTCTGACGCCTCTATGATCAGAGCCGTCACCCGCCAACTCCCAAACTCCCACCCTCCTCTCTCTGAGGACAGTCAGTCCCTCACCCTCTCCCTGCCATCCCTCCCCTCCCCCCACCCTCCTTCCCAGCTCCCTCGTAGCCCCTACCCCCCAGCCCCTCTGAAAGTAACCGCTACCGCCGCAATTTGAGACGGTTCAACAAGAAATAATAAATCACCTCCAACAAATACTTCATTCAGTTGTTTCTGACTAACCGTTAAATTGTGCTGCTGCTGACGTGGAAGTTGCGTGTTGGCTGCCGGTGTTTTGTTGCGGGGGCCCCCTGCTGGATTGGTAGCGCGGCGAATGGTTATGGCTTGGCTGTTCGTTGCGTAGCTGATTTGGCGGGGGATTTCTGCGATGGGGCGCCGATGGTTGATGTGCGGTTTTGCGTTGGCGGCGGCATGATTCCCTGTCAAATTGGTCGCTGAATCAGGTTGCTGCCGACGTGGGGTAGCGTGTTGGCTGCCGGTGTCTTGTTGCGGGGGCCCCCTGCTGGATTGGTAGCGCGGCGAATGGTTATGGCTTGGCTGTTCGTTGCGTAGCTGATTTGGCGGGGGATTTCTGCGATGGGGCGCCGATGGTTGATGTGCGGTTTTGCGTTGGCGGCGGCATGATTCCCTGCCAAACCAGTCAGAAATAACTTCCTGACTAACTGTTAAATCAGGTTACTGCTGACGCGGGAGTTGCGGGTTGGCTGCCGGTGTCTTGTTGCGGGGGCCCCCTGCTGGATCTCGGCCGCGCGGCGAATGGCCGGTGCTGTTCGTGACGTGGCTGATTTGGCGGGGGATTTCTGCGATGGGACGCCGATGGCTGATGTGCGATTTTGCGTTGGCGGCGGCATGATTCCCTGCCAAACCAGATCACACGCCGATGCTGCGCCGCGGTGCGGTGGCTGCTGCGCTGCGGTGCAGTGTCCGCTGCGCTGCGGTGCAGCATGTTAAATTATGTTAAAATCACGCTGCTGCCGACGTGGGGTTGCGTGTTGGCTGCCGGTGTCTAGTTACGGGGGCCCCTGCTGGATCTCGGCCGCGCGGCGAAATTCGTTGCGTGGCTGATTTGGCGGGGGATTTCTGCGATGGGACGCCGATGTGCGGTCTTGCGTTGGCGGAGGCATGATTCCCTGCCAAATCAGTCGCGCAACGAAAGGTTCCATTGGAATTCGTTGTTCATTTCTTAACGTAATGCTCCTCCCAACCCTCCTCTCCCCTCTACTCCGCTCTTGCCAAAGCCGAGGAGTTGAACACCCGCCCCTGATAACATATGCCGATGCTGCGCTGCGGTGTGATGGCCGCTGCGCTGCGGTGCGGTGATCACTCCACTGCGCTGCGGTGTGGTGTCCGCTGCGCTGCGGTGCAGTATGTTAAATCATGTCGCTGCCGACGTGGGGTTGCGTGTCAGCTGCCGGTGTGTTGTTGCGGGGGCCCCCAGCTGGATCTCGGCCGCGCGGCGAATGGTTTAGTGCTTTGGCTGTTCGTGACGTGGCTGATTTGGCGGGGGATTTCTGCGATGGGACGCCGATGGCTGATGTGCGATTTTGCGTTGGCGGTGGCATGATTCCCTGCCAAACCAGATCACACGCCGATGCTGCGCCGCGGTGCGGTGGCTGCTGCGCTGCGGTGCAGTGTCCACTGCGCTGCGGTGCAGTATCCACCCTGTCAATCTTTTTTACACTGTTAGGTGATAGTTATCTTGTATTGATAGGTCCCCTCTTAGATTATCTCTACCAAACACGTTTAGCTAAACAAATATAACAGGGGTTTTTTGCCTTGCGCATTTTTGGCCCACCGCGCAGGTTTTTCCCCTTTGCTATAGACGCTGGGTTTTTTATTATTCAGGACTTTTCGCCCGGCTAAACACACCCCACAACCAGGTCTCGCCGAGGCGCCGGAGCTAGGGAGACTGGCAACAGTCTCCCGCTGTTGCAATGACGGCACCCCACGGCTCCTTCAACTCTGACACTGTACAAGTACTCTGCTCTGTGTGTGTATGAAATATATTGTGTATGTATGTGTCTCGTGTTTTATTTTAACTTTGACTTTGAACGAAATACTTAACGTAAGATAGACTTTAGATTTACTGTGAATAATTCACTTAACGTAAAATAGCTACCCTATTCCCTTTCTTGCTCGGGTTCCCATAAACCGACTAACGTAACTCTTTGCCTGGCAAATTGCCAGAAGTACTTTCCCCAAACCCGGGATATGGCTATAGGCCGGTCCGGGTAAAAAAAATAAAAAAAAATAAAAATAGTACAATCAAGTTTCTCTGGATCCCGGGACACGCCGGTATCCCGTGTAACGAGGAAGCCGACAGACTCGCGAAATTAAGCCTATAATTACCTGCAGAAAACCACCTTCCAAGCCCTTTAGCAGACGTTTTAAATTATATAAATCAACAATTTAGCATATTGCGCCAGCGCGAGTTGGACGCTGCTCCGCATTATCACCTTCATCCGATCAAGCCAAAAGTCAAACACTTGATATCTAGTCAACAGAATTGTAGAGAAAAATAATTAGTATTAGCACGCCTCCGCCTCGGTCATACAAAAATTACGCATTATTATATTCTAGACAATCTTCCGCCTCCAAATTGCCAACACCGCCCAGGTTATCCACGTTATACAATAAAACATTTACTAATTACTTGCCCGGTGCACAATGACAAACGTCAGAAAATAATAGATTACACGCAACAAAATCGTATCACATTAAATCTTCAAACGCTGTTGGGTGACAATTATCCTGAATTGATTGGCCTCCTTTTTTATTTTATTTACCAAACTAGATCAGTTAATCAAATATAACAGGGGCTTTTTTCCTAGCGCAATTTTGGCTTTCTGCGCAGGTTTTCCCCTTTGCGTTAGACGCTGTTTTGTGTATTATTTAGGACTTTTCTCCCAGCTAAATACATCCCACAACCAGATCTCGCCGGGGTGCCGGAGCCAGTGAGACTGGCAACATTCTTCCGTTGCTGCAATGATGGCGCCCCAGCTCCATCAACACTGACACCGTTTCACAAGTGTATGTTCAAGTGCATGTGTGTCTGTGTGTGCATGGAATAAAATGTGTATGTATGTGTGTCTCGTGTTTTATTTAGTTTTGACTTTGAACGAAATACTTAACGTAAGATAGACATTATATTTACTTTGAACAATTCACTTAACGTAAAGTAGATACCCTACTCCCTAGCTTGCTCCGGGTTCACATAAACCGGTTAACGTATTTTTTCTCCTGACAAATTGCCAGAAGTAATTCCCCCCCCCCCCCGAACATGGCTTTAGGCCGCTCCGTGAAAAAAAGAGAAAAAAGACATGGTGGCCAGTTGGCCGGTGCCGGAGCCACGTGTGCAACGTGACGTCAGGCGACCGGCCGTCACGTCGTCATGGTGACCGGGCGGTGGCGCCTGCGCAGAGCCAGCGCAGAGCCGGAACCAGAATTCCCGTCATCTTATAACAAATGATCAAAACGAAATCGCTAATTATCATTCATCTTTGCTTTCAAAAGTGAATATGATTGAAAATATGAATGGACTAATTCATCTAGTTTTCCTCGAAATAAGCTATTATTCCTGAAAACCATGTCGTTGCTAAATATGACCATTTCCCGAACCAGCTACTTCCAGGATTCGAGCAAGATGGCGTCGCACAAACACCCCAGCCGTCTGGCAACACCAGAGCTAGTTGAAGATGAAATTGTTAATTTTAAGTAAACTATGGTGTTATCATTAAAATGGAAATTCCAGAAAAATGTATTAATTCATAAAGTTGTGATTGATACCAAAAATCACCTGGAAAAGCCGTGTTCGTACGAGCTATAGACCCATTTACCCCAAACGCCCAATCACCCCAATCGCCCCAAACGCCCCAATCGCCCCAAATGCAAATTCCTTCTTGAAAACGGCTAATATTGTTAACATAATTGTCTTGGTCGCGACACAATTCATAGTCAATCGAAACCATGGCAACCGATGTAAAGCATTGTCGGTATTTCGCGCAGCATGGTTGAAAATGTTCAATATGGAAAAAGCTATTGCGATTAAAACTGAAACAATAGAGAAATTCAGATTTCGGTGGGCATCATTCATTATTGAGGGTTATGTATTTCATTTGCAAATAAATAAATGCAAACTTTCAGCAGCGTATTGCTCCGTGGAGCCATATATACCTGTCGTGCGTGTGCTCCCGGTTGTGAATGGTCGAAGCCCCGCGTCGGCTCGATGTTCCGTGCTGACGTCGGCTGTTTCGGTGTACGGACGCTCTGCAGTTACAATACTCGCCTGTGTCTGTCGGTGTTGGTGTGGCCGGCCGGCGGGGTGGCTGGCACGTGCTATAGGCCACCACCCTTTCCCCACCCGGGCAACCCGAGACCGGCCCTCAGCATGTGCTGCAGCGCCGGTCGGCCGACCGGGCGTGCGGGGCGCCGGTCCTGCTGGTCGACGGATCGCGCGCCCGGCCGGTGGCGAACGGGAGCCGCTGTAAAACGCGAGGCGGCGCGGGCCGGGGTTGCCGATGAGTTGTGAAATGAAAGGGATTTTTTTTTGTCTGTAACCGACAAATATGCCTGCTAATCAGAAAATGATTACATGTAGAGCCAACGTCTCTGCAGACCATTTGTCTGTGCGCAACAGTACCTAACGATACGCCAATGTCGTGATAACCGTGTGATCAGATGTGTTCCGACACGTGGGCGACTAGTCCCCCTCTGCACAGGGCTGTTCATACTGTAATGCAATGCGCGTGTCCAGTGTTTGTAGATGAGGTTTGCTTTGTGATAATAAACACGGAAAACCGAAGAAAAACAAATGGTTAAGACATTACAAACCACTTTTATGAACTGATGACGTGTGACATCACGGATATGTTGTCTTTGAGACATGGTCACCACATCATGGATTTTTGTACAGCTCAAATGCCATTAGAAAAAAGTCGATTGCATGATCCATTCATTGGTTTTTAACGCATAGTGAATATAAATGTAACCACCCAGCAGGGAACGTTGCAATAAATTATCGAGTTATTGCGAGTTCAACGAAACTACCCAACTCGGGTAGCACTACATTTTGATGCAATTACCACTGAGAAAATCTAACAAACTGCTTATGTCTATATAATTAGAGATGGGTTAAAAGTACAATGGGATTGCAAAGTCTATTTATTTCATTTCTACTTGCTACTCGTACTCATTCAGTTCAATAACGGCCGATCAACATGTATTTATGCCTATACGGACTGACGACATCAAACAAAGATGCGTTTTGAATCCAGGTCATAGAGGATAGATCTACAAACAGCTTTCATGATTTTCTAATATCAGAGTTCGGTGCAGTCCTCACTCGACGTTCGCCCCATCTTCGATGTTTCCGATATGTTCTTCGGTGTGGCTGAAGTCAGGCAGGTGGTCACCCTCCGGATGGAAGCCGTTCTCGTCAGCCGTCCAGGTGACAGTGTAGGTGACGCCCTCCCACTCGTACGAGTAGGAGCCGCTCCTCACGTAGTTGCCAGATTCCGGTAGGTTACCAGGGTAAGAGATGCCTTCCTCTTCTGAACTGATTGCGTTAGTAGTTTCATACCTGTGGAAATGTGCATCGAAGCAAGTTGCATTTAAGTTCCACGAGCAACTCGTTTGCGTTTGCCAGAGCTCAATGTCAACAAAACGGCTTTGTTTAAATAACACTAAGGCCAATGCTGACAGCAGTATTGAACTTGTGGATTTTCAATATGTTCTAGGCGGGCACGGATGGGGGATTCCCGCCACTGTTCAGCTCACGGGGACGCCACCCCAAAGCCTGCCTTTAAAGGGAAATAATGACCTTTTGATTTTGTTAGCAACAATTTCTTAGGCTACCGCTATGGTTTTAAAATTATTTTATTTAAATTTAAGAATTAAATAAAATTATTCCCAAATTCGAAGTTGTAAGTTTGGGAAAAATACAAAACAAGTACCTTGTGTACTTCATGGTCATTGACAAATTCGCCCTTCCTTACCATTGTTTACATCGATTGCGGCATTTTTGGAGGCTCTGTGACATTTCCGATCAAACTGAGCGCTGCTCGGACACACGCTAGTAGCGCTTTCGTTCTCCATGGCAACCAGGCGTCAGCCAATCAAAAGCCAGAAAGGGAATACGTTCTGGCTTTTCATTGGCTCACGCCTGGTTGCCATGGAGAACGAAAGCGCTACTAGCAACAACTCGCCACAATGGTTAAGTGCGCCGAGAAGCATGACAATGCTTTGTAAATAAATCGTCGACGCTAAATAGGTCGCCGTCGATGTGCATCGATGAGCTTCCGATTTCATTGCCAGTTTTGTGTTATTGTTTGTTAGTTTTTTGGGGAAAAAATATTATTTTTCATGATAATATAAAGCATAGTGTTATATACAGCCACTGACAAATTATACAATACTCCTAATGTTGAAAACAAATTAATTTATTTTCAAAAATTGAGGGTCGCAACCACTAACTATGCCGCCGTTGATGTGCATCGATGAGCTTCCGATTTTATTGCCACTTTTTCCAATCGCTGTTAGTTTTAGAAGACCGCCGGGCATATAATCACAACAAGCAGAACGCACAATATATTTTCCACTCCATTGCGTAAAAAAACAATACGGGAAAAGCCCGCAGTTTGATGAGGACCAAAAGTACTTGCAAGTACCGGTCGTTAAAAGTGTGGAACGCTTATCAACTTTAACTTGAAATATCTTTCGGTAGGAAAGTTTTCATGCAAAATGTGATGAATTTACAATATATTTTGGTCTCGTCTGGCGATTTCAAGTGCTAACTCCATTTTTGTGGAAAAAGGTCATTATTTCCCTTTAAGATAGAAAAGTTAATCGTTGATGAATCTGTGTGAATTGAGCAAAATGGAAGTGGTGGTACTGACAAAATGGAAGTGGTACGCCATTGCTCGACCGTCCTCGCTATCCAGCGGTTCACAATGCGTGGGACCGTCCTCGCTATCCAGCGGTTTATTCAGCGGTCCAGCGGTTCACCATGCGTGAGTATGCGTGGTTGAAGTGCAGGCGTGAAATAACTGAAATCAGTGCCAAGAATGTGCGAAGCGTCCCGAAAAAAGTTAGTTTCTGTGGGAATATAATTTTGACAAGAGAGAATCAAATCACGATTGTTTTCGACCGGATTGCCACAGGAGCATCAAGGTGTGGGACATTTGTGAATTTGGAGCTAGTGAGAATTTAGGCGGGACATTTCTGTTCTGAATCTGGTGTGCGAAGTATTCTCTGTTCTTTACCCAGCTGCGTGATAAGCTGGAGGCTTTGGCGCCCCCCAGCCGCTTAGTAGTCGCTCCTTTAAAGGACGCATGAGGGAGTCATCGTAATGATTGGGGGAGCTCATCCCAGTGTCTGCCTGTTGAGAGGAAAAACGAGCATCGCTAGCATGTGGTGCAGTTTGGTAGGATTGTGTGTGTGCGTGTGTGTGTTGGCGTTTCTCAAAATTCTGCCTGTGCTATGATCGCGTGCATGATCGACTTGATGTAGTTCGGGTGGTTTGGCGATCCCGGGTAAGTGCACGACTATATAGTGGTCCAGACACTCACGGTGCACACTCTCAGACGGGTAGTGCAGTGCCAGTCAAGAAACGACTTTCTTTCTGGACTAATTCCGAACAAGATCACAGAGTGATCTCCTTGGCGTAATACAAGGCCGCTGCGTTCCAAGATGAGTAAAGATCTCCGTTGCGCACTAGGCAAGCCCGCTCTGTTACCCGAATTCGGACAGGAACAGAACATGGATGGTGACAAAATTAATAAACGAACAATGAACGAACGCACCTAGTCGCGAACAACACACGTTTCAAGGAAAGTACAGGGTTCGTTCCTGAATGTCTTTAGCACATTATACACAAATCCGAAGTATTTTCCAAAGACTTATGCCTAACCATAAATAGAGGAACTCCACTCTTATACACGCACTGCAAACTTACTTTGAAGAATATCCGCCATCTTCGGCTATTTCGTACTGGTAGTTGGCGATTTTGGCATCTTTGTCCGGTCGGGCCACGGCAACAGCCACCAAGCAGAGGAGCAGAATCTGCATCAAATGCAACACACAATAAATAAAAACAGAGCAAACATAGATATACATAAAAAGATATGTAATAGTGATGGTGTGAAACATAAGAGGAACAGCTATTAGCCGTTTTCACGAAGGATTTTGCGTTTGGGGCGTTTGGGGGCGTTTGGGGCGATTGGGGCGTTTTGGGTAAATGGGTCTATAAGTCGTAAGAGCACGGCTTTTCCCGGGGATTTTTGATATCAATCGCAACTTTATGAATTAATGCATTTTTTTCTGGAAATTCCATTTTAATGATAACACCATAGTTTACTTAAAATTAACAATTTCATCTTAAACTAGCTTTGGTGATGCCAGATGGCTGTGGTGGTTTGGGGCGTTTGGTGAGACTTAATCTTGCTCGAATCCCGGATGTGCGGGGTTCGGGAAATGGTCATATTTTGCAACGACATGATTTTCAGAATAATAGCTTATTTCAATGAAAACTAGATGAATTATTCCATTCATATTTGCAGTCATATTCCTTTTTCATAGCAAGGATTAATGATAATTAGCGATTTCGTTTTGATCATTTGTTGTAAGATGACGAGAATGCTGGCTCCGGCTCTGCGCTGGCTCCGCGCAGGCGCCGCCGCCCGGTAATCATGGCGACCACGTGACTCCGGCGCCAGCCGGCCCGTTACCATGGCGACGAGCAAGCCGGTCGCCTGACGTCACGTTGCGCATGTGCGGAGCCGTGGTCTGCGCCCAGCCATGCCGTCCGTTCGATCTAGAGCAGCTATTTTTTAGTTTGCAGTACCAGTGGCTGCAGAAAGCCCGCATGTTTCATGGGTTTATAAGTGCTTTTTCTGAGGTTCTTTCAGCTTTTTATGAGATTCATCAATTAATCAATTGATCAAATAAAGAACATTTGGTGTGATTCGTTGCTTAAGTAAATGAGTAAGGATTGTTCCGGTTTTCAGAAACCAACGAAGTTACCGCTCTAAATTAGACGATCTCAGCAGGACATCGAGCGACAATGAATTAAGGTCTGTCTATGCTTTTGACATTTGATTGCATTTTTCATCATAATATTATATTTCTTGGTCATTAATATCTTCAATTGTATTTAATCAAAGCTAGTATACTAGTATACTTTTAGCCTCTTTCTAGGGCGTTTGCGATATGTTTTGTAGACGGAACTAACACAACACAAAATTGCCAGATAAGCTCCTGAATTTGAATATTCAAAGCAAACTAACGGGAAATATTGCATTGTAAGAGCATATGCTTATTCATGAATTCATAAAATTGCGATTGATACCAACAATAACCGGGAAAAGCCTTGTTCTTACGAGCTATAGACCCAATCGCCCCAATCGCCCCAAGCGCCCCAATTGCTCCAAACCTAAAATCCTTCGTGAAAACGGCTATTAAGTATTGATGTAAGATGGATTAAAAAAATATGCCATACTATATTACAAAAAGGAAAAACAACGTGCTTTTCACAATACCGTCGTATGTATTACATCGTTACCATAGCTTGATAAAATGTCCCTTGTATGAAGAACTAACGAGATAAACAGAGCTACTTAGATTGGAAATCACAATACGGGTATAACTCATGGCACGGCGCTTTACTGCAAGATACTTATGCTGCCAAACGAAATCACGAAAATGTGTTTAATTATTATATGCCTTTCTCTATCTTATGTTTGTTTGTACTCACGGTCTTCATTTGTAGGCTTCGGTTGTTCCAGTGATGCTCTTTGTCAGCAGGAACACCGTTTATATAGCCGTAGACGTGGAAGTCATGCTGGAATTAGTCATTACGTTTTATAGGTATGCTTGGATATTTACTACCGGTATTGCAGTTTATATGTAAATCTTGCAGGAACCAATGAGCATGTCAAGGTCGCTTCTGGTCAGAGGAATTTCATAGCGTCAGTGTGTGTCAAGTGCCCTTACAGGGATACATTTAACCCTCGCCCTGGTGGTGGTGGTGGTGGTGGGGGGAGGGGCAATTTTGACCCCCCCACCCAGAGGTTTTTCGGAAATAGAAGGAATACGCCGGTGTGCAGCGCCACCAAATTTGGCACAGCTGTTGGGGAATCTATTATCCACCTTGCGAAAAACATTTGATCTCAGGTCATCTCAGGTCAGGTCACCAGGTACCGTCAAGTGACCATACCTCCAAAAATGTGTGTGGTCGTGCCAAAGCCACAGTGTTTGTCCGAGATATTTGAAACTTACAGGATTCCATAACGTCATGAGTGCCTACAATTCGTTTATCTCGTTTTTTTTTATATCGGGGACCTAAGGTCAGGTCAATTTCGTGACCCCATTATAAGTCAATGGGAAAATATACAAATGCTTCCTATTCAGAGAATATGCATTAGAGCAGGAAAATTCCTTCAGAATCATGTTATTTTAGCTAATTATTGATGACCCAGGTGCAATTGTTGCTCAGTGACCTCTGCAAGGTCAGCTGAGGTCATCTGAGGTTACCAGGACTTGTTTTGTCAATAACTCTTGATAATGAATAAAGATAGAGACGTGCAAATGATCCCACTGTGTTTGCCTCGTTAAGACGTATCGCTCCATATGCAACATGGCATACCTGGGTCACTAAATGACCTTGACCTGAGGTAAAATTCACGAAACACTTTTGGGAAGAAAATGCTATCGTGACCTTTGGTGACCTCGGGAGCCTAAATTATTGACCTTAACTAAAATTTGAGGACACCAATGGCGATTTGCATGAGCTTTCGATTTGTTTTTCGTTTGTCCTTAGCTAGCATAGTTCCCGAGATATTTGGGGGTTTCTGGATCAAAGTCCTAAACTTGGAAAATGTGACCTTTGATGACCTCTGGAGACCTCAATACTCACCTGAGCTAAAACAATGCCCAAAGTAACTTCGAATGTCCTTCTCGATAGCTTTCGAACGTTTTTTTCCCGCGTCTTGTTAGCCCTTATATTTTTCGAGTAAGTGTGGGGGTCATTTTGACCCCCCCCCCTCTCCCCACCCTACCGGGGTGAAGTTGTCTCAGTCATGGGGCGCGAGTTAACTCGTGCCCCGCTGGGGTATACAGTCGAACACGGGGGCGAGAGCAGATTCTGTCCCAGGGAGATTCTGCCCCATCGATATCTTCCGAACCAATAACCGCAGCGAGACGCGCAAGGCGGCAATCGAAAGCTCTCCATGAGGCACATCGAAAGCATACGCGAAATTGTCAAAATAAGGTAACATGTCAGGTCACGGTCAGGTCAAGGATCAAAATAGAGGTATTTGAGTTTATCGACCATACTTTCCATTCAAAGTCTTATATTACGACTATTATCGCACAAAGTGCTCTCAAGTATATAATACATCTCCTGCATAATCAAAAGTGAAATGTAAGCAAAGGTCAAGGTCAAGTTCAGGTCACAGAAAGCCACTATTGGCAATAGGTCTTCGAAAGTCATGCGACACATGTTTATGGGATATTTTACACGTATAATTCGATTGTAGTAGCCATTTTCACAATCTGACCCCATATAATGGCCCTTAGGCGAAGTTCTGGTCAAGGTCCGCCCCTGTAGCTCAGTTGGGAGAACGCCGGGCTTCTGACCTCACCCAGTAGTGGCAGCCCGGGTTCGAGTCGCTTCAGCGCTCGCTATTTGCCCCTGACTGGGATGACCTGTGGCCGGTGGCAGCGGTCGCACCCAAGGTCAGGTGACGTCAGAGGGCGGGGCGGACCGTGTCCAGGTATGTCGGACACGTACAACTTTCGCTTCTAAATTCTGCCGGACGCCATGAATTGCTTGATCGGGTGGTGGGGTCAGGGACTGCGCAACAAGCTATGCTTCGCGCTGGGCCTGACCTCGGAAATCCACCCACTTAACAACAATCAGACTAAGTTTTCTTAAAAGTCCGGTCACATAAGGTCAACATTTGGAATTGATTTATATCAATCAAAAGGCATGTTATAGACTAGTTTTGTCCAGAAATACAGTGCTGGCACTTAGTTGTCTGTATCTGGTCACAAAAAAAAACGCAACTTCAAAAATGACGTCATGAGTACTTAGGGAGCCATAAGTCGGTCAAAAATAAAGATATTGCTTTGAAACTTGGTTTGGATATCGACCATACTTGGTTCTCCATTATGTATTCCGGTTTTCTTAATATTTTTGAAAATTGTGATTTTGTGGAAATTTCCCAAAATTCTGTTTGTTTGTTTGGGGATAAAAAAATCAAAATTGTGAAAATCCGAGGTAGACATTTTGAAGAGAATTTCGTTTCTGTTCTTTGGAAGATTTGTTTTTGCAAGTTGCTTCAAAACTCGATTTTCTACGATTTTTGCAAACATTTATCGTGTTTCCACACAAAAACCCCATGACATGTCACTAAAACGTCACTATCTCCAAAGTACTCCTCCAAGTTAACCTAACGAATGATACCCTTCGACCTCCTTTATCCCCTTGCCCCGCCGGTCTTATCCAGCAATTTGCTTGCAAATGACCCTGTACTGCTTCTTCAGAGTGCACTAGGGTTCCTCTTCGGTAACGCCATGTTGTTATCCATGCAAACTCCACGCAACATTCCTACAAGATGCATAGTCATCGTCCTCTAGCTCAAATTTGTGCACATGTAGTTATAGTTTTGACAACTGCTGGCGCAGCTTCTGAGTCATTCCTTGTTTCACTCTGTAGACTTCCCATCCCAAAGACGTTTTCCATTCGGCCTTGAGACGCCTCTTTCTCTGGGGCGGCGCTGCACCGTGGGGGCCTCCGACGCCGACGCCTTGCGCCCCCATAGCACAGACGTGGGCGGCCGTCCCTGTCCCTGTATTTACCTCTGCCTCATCGTCCTCCTTTGGTCAGGATGCACAGATGTGATGTGAGATAGGTCATTTTGAGGGCGATAAATTTGTGATTCATAAATAACCAATAAGCATCAAAATGACGGTGACAAAATATACTCCCATCAACTTGCGGTTTCAGCGCCTTCTCAGTAGATACTCAGATCAGTGTTACGAGAGCACTGTGAACATGTCATTTCAAATTGTTTAAGCCGTTTGGGCATAAATTATCAAAATACAAGCTGTTCGGTGACTTGTATGGCATTATAACACATCCACAGAAAACGAAGGACAATTACAACGTATCAGACACATATCACACGAACGAACAGACATTTGACACAATGAAGATCACAACGATTACATCACACTTGCACGATGATCCGATTCAAAATCCAAACATCTTTAGCTGCAGTGAAGTTTCAATAGTCATTTCCGGCATTGTTCACAGGTGCTCCTCGATGTTTCCAATGTGTTCCCGAGTGTGACTGAAGTCGGGCAGGTGGTCACCCTCCGGGTGGAAGCCGTTCTCGTCAGCCGTCCAGGTGACAGTGTAGGTGACGCCCTCCCACTCGTACGAGTAGGAGCCGCTCCTCACGTAGTTGCCAGATTCCGGATCATTACCAGGGTAGGAGATGCCGTCCTCGCTGGCTTTGATACCGTTGCTGGTTTCGTACCTGAAATGACCATCATGATCATGAGTATCATCATGACATATCGAGTTAGTGGTGTGTTTCTTGTTTACACAGTCCTCGGCTAACCATAAATCATATCAGAATAATCCACCGTGATACCAGCAGCAGGTGCACATTTAACACTACCTTTTAAATGTTTAATTTGAAATGAACTATTTTGCATTTGTGTGATGGGTTAGGGGAGACTGGGGTAAGTGGTAACATACCTTGACGGGTAACACGTTTTCCCAGTGTTCAAGAAAAATAACAAATAAACCTGCTGCTCATGAATAAGATCTAAAATTATGTCAAAGCAACACTACCAATCATATCTCTGAAGAATCACTAATTCATGATGAATATCCTCAGGCATAAACGGCGCACAAACGTTTGACCATCAAGCTTGCTAAAAAAAGCACAAGTAACTTTTAAGAACAAATATGCAGAACATGTGCTGTGAATTTCACAAAACTCATAACGTCGGTCACTTGACCCTAACAATTGAGAATGAACAGCCCATCAGCAATCTGAGGCCATTCTTCTAAAAAAAAATCGAGCCGTTGCTTGATTTTTTTTATATATGAATGGCCTCAGGACTGGAAATTTGTTATGTTTGGGCAGTGTGTAAAATACCTGCATATTATTTGGTTTTGCTGCTGCATTTCCGAGGCGATGTTTCGACGCTAAACATCTCCCGCGCCGGGTCCTGGGGCCATTCTTATATATATAAAAATCGAGCCACGGTTTTTTATATAAGAATTGCCTCTGGTCACCGATGATGCAGCAGCAAATAGGAAGTTGTGAAAAACATAATTTAGCTTTAGGGTATGAACTTTAGGGTATATTTTACTCAAAGCGAACAATATGACTGTGAAACGAGGAACACGTTTATGCATTATTTGACGCAATGGTGCTATTTGCATGTCATTGAGGCCATTCAACTTACGTGGCTTCGTAGGCTCCATCCTCTTCAATGCCGTACTGGTAGTTGACAATCCTTGCGTCCTTGTCCGGCAGGGCGGAGGCCACAGCCACCAGGCACAGACACAGGATCTGTGTGTAATACGTGACAGTGTCAAAGTCACGGAGTATGGAACAGAAGCTTTCTATGATACAGTTTTAGCCATATAGCGAGAAAAATTTACAGGGAAAGGAATTGTACAAATTGGGCTAAGAAAATGTATATTATTTAGCCACACGACGACGTACCACCAGGTACGAAGCTTTCAATAGGAAGAAGAAGACAAGCAATTAATTTCATGAGTATGTTCACTTCACAGTTTTCACTTGACTTGATTACTTTTCTGCAGTTTATATTCATCTATCACGGATATTGCGGGTTTTCACGAAACAAACAACACACAACTCATATGCACACTCTCTGAGCCTGATTCGGCTCTTTACTCACGGTCTTCATCTGAGCGTTTATGTTGACTTACTGACGCTTCTGGAGCGCTGTCCCTCGCCTTATATACATGTGTGTCCTGTCGTATGCACGTCACATTAGGCAACATCTATCATCTATCAATCGGCATATATCTACAGAACATCTGCAGTCCCAGATATCGGGGCTCGAAATCTGCCCGAGAAAAATTGCGACAGTTTAGCATGACTGTTCTGAATAATGCATTGTGACGGCCGAGAGCATTGTGTTTTATTCATGACGTCGGTCGATATGATTGGAGAAGGTAACGTGTCTTTAAATGCAGGTTATGAGATATCCTCGACTTTGGCCGTGAACGTTGTGATCTTATGGAAAGCGGGCTAAACCATGTATAGACACAGTGTGATAACAGTGAAGCAAAGCATGACCAGGAGCGATGATACAGTTCAACTCTTGTCATTGCGGTATAAGGACAAAAATAATCGTCATGTAACGTAACACTGTTACCCAAGTGCGCGTTTCAGACATATGCGCAGGGACCTAATCGTTCGGCAGGTTGTCGTTCCAGATGCACGTGCAATATTACCTTCCCTTCACCCATTGCCGTTCCGAGGAGTGGTATACCCCATTACCTCTGGTTCTGTGTGAAATACTGCTACATTTTCATGGATTTATAAATGAGGCATTTGTCACATCAAATAGGGCTGGAAAAACATCCCGACTTCATGGATAAAGTTGGAAACGAAATGGACCTTTTTATTCCTAGCATGGAGACATTAAGTGTTGTCCCAAACAAATATTTACTTGCATTCTGTGAGGCAACATAACACGCCTTGGTATCAGCTCCATTGCCATTGTCACCTTGCCATAGGGGCATAACTTCTTCCCCGTATATGATACTGCACGATATTATTTATAATGGTATGGCTCGCAATCCAGGATCAGTGTGGACAGCAGCACATCTTTGGGGAGATCCTTTAACACGCGCACGGAGGGGTGGCACTTTGGGCTCCCCCACATGTTTTTCGTAAATGCTTCGTAAACAGAAGGAGGCATGCCATTGCTACTTAGTGACATTTAAGCCAACACAATAGCGGATCGTTTGCCACCAAAACATTGAAAATCAGTCAGTGAATGTTTGAGTTATATGGATTTGAAATCGAAGATGGCGGCGAGAATCGCGGTCGGCGAAGCGATATCTCAGGCACCAGCCAGTCGGATCGGGATAATTCAAACGCCATTCGGCATCTCTGGGTAACTGAATGTCAGAAACATCTCATTGACCCCATTGTGATGACCTATGACGTCACGGAGAGGTCAAGTTACAAAATGCCTAGTTTTGACACCCGTGACCTCATTTGACCCTGAATATATTAGCCTAGGGTCACTCACACTTTAGCAAATGTAGATGATCATACAGTTACCTATTCTGTAAGTGTGATCGCCCTAACTCTCATACTTTCAGATATATCAGGAAGGGGGGCACAAAAGTGGCCCCACCCCCTTTCCAGTGCGCGTTAGTGGCATACCGCTCTCCAGTGCGCGTGTTAAAGAAAGAAACCAATGCGATGTTTTCTTCCTTTAAAGGCTCCCCATACAAGTGATAAGTCTTGGCTTTTAATTAGCCTTGATCAGCTGCCGGAGACCTTCCGACCGTCTGGAGACTAGAAGTGGCAAAACTTGAGATTTTTGGGACCCAGACCCGATCAGGTCCCAAAAGCTGAAAATGGACCCAGATATACCCGGTGCAAGGCAAGTTTGTATCCAGCGGATCCAACTAGCAAAATATTGGCTTGCAACTAATATTGACAAATCTGCACTCTACAGCTAGTGCAAGTAAACTAACTTTTGTAGTTGCAAATACATACAGTGCAGAACAACACAAAGAAACCTGCATATCAGTGTTCCTACTTGCGTGAAACCAGCATGAAACATAAGTTGGACCCAATCTGTACCCGGTATCATTTGGCAGGACCCAGTCTGGGACCAACTGGGTCCAGACTGGGTCTAGAGACCGGGTCCTCGGGTCCACGCTTTGCCACCTCTACTGGAGACCACTGTATATTTCCTATGGGAAATTGTTGGGTCTCCGGCCAAGTCCGGAGTTTTTCCAGCGCCCGGTTTTTCCGCCTAGAGCTTGGCGCGGCGCTTGGCACAAACATTGAGAAGTCGACTAAGCTAGGACAGAACCGCCTATTTAGACGTTTTGCACATAATCAAGGCAGCAGGCGGAGTGACGATGGGTCGCTATGGTCGCGTGTATGGTGAGTTGTGCTGATGGACGCATTTTCTATATGTTCCAAAAGATGAAGATTTGTATATGTATGCTCGTATGTTTCACTAGCGGGGTACTCGGCGTTGCCCGGGAAATTAAGTAACTGGCGGTGTCCCCTCGGGCGGATCAGCTGGCGGCTATATTTCTCCCGCACTATGCCAAGGTCACGGCCATGCTTCCAGTATGCCATAAGGCCACGGTCATGAATCTAATTTAGAGCGTTCCTCCCAGTATGTCATAAGGCCACGGTCATGAATCTGATTTTAGAGCGCTCCTCCCAGTATGCCATAGGCCCACCAATTGATAGGTACTGGCCCCCACAGGCAGGCCATGGTCACACAAATTCAAAACCTTAATCTAAGTTTGACCCTAATTTTAGAGCGCTCCTCCCCTAATTTTAGAGCACTCTATTAGTGTTTACATTTATATTTCTCCCCCACTATGCCAAGGCCACGGCCATGAATCTAATTTAAGAGCGCTCCTCCCAGTATGCTATAAGGCCACGGTCATGAATGCGTGTGCGTGTGTATTTTAAGTGAAAGTCATAGTTTTATCTCCTGACTTCGCCTGTAACCGGGTTTTGTGCCTGTTGGTGATTTATCAATAAACAAACAAACAATGATAGCACACCGTTATGTTTTGGGGTAAGCAGGTAATAACCCGACCCACTGCAGACATGTGCAATACCACGAAGATCATCAAAGGAATCCCGGTGAAATCCAGCCTCTTTTTGACAGGTGCTCTGTTATGGTGTGGATACACCACGGATACTTTTCGCTTATTTAATGAGCTATGTTCGGTTTTCAGTTTTGTTTCTTAGCATGAAAACTCATCCGTGCCATTGATCTATATAGCGTCGTCTACACGGGAGATGAACGTTTATATATATATATATATATATATATATATATATATTATATATATATATATATATATATATATATATATATATATATATATATATATATATATATATATATATATATATATATATATATGTATATATATATATATATATATATATATAATATATATATATATATATATATATATATATATATATATATATATATATATATATATATATATATATATATATATATATATATATATATATATATATTATATATATATATATATATATATATATATATATATATATATATATATATATATATATATATATATTATATATATATATATATTATATATATATATATATATATATATATATATATATATATATATATATATATATATATATATATATATATATATATATATATATAATTAT
>JAXIVJ010000885.1:5000-7500 GCA_036785665.1 Chirona hameri
TCATCATGCCCGGAGGACGGTGTTGTACCGCCTCCGGGCATACCACACCGCCTCCGGGCATACAACACCGCCTCCGGGCATACTACACCGCCTCCCGGGCATACCCACACCGCCTCCGGGCATACAACACCGCCTCCGGCAAACTACACGCCTCCGGGCATACCACACCGCCTCCGGCATACAACACCCGCCTCCGGGCATACTACACCGCCTCCGGGCATACCACACCGCCTCCGGCATACAACGCCGCCTCCGGGCATACTAACACCGCCTCCGGGCATACACACCCGCCTCCGGGCATACAACACCGCCTCCGGGCATACAACACCGCCTCCGGGCATACCACACCGCCTCCGGGCATACAACACCGCCTCCGGGCATACAACACCGCCTCCGGGCATACCACACCCCGTCTCACGTCATCATCAGCAACATCATCAGCAACATCATCAGCAACATCATCAGCAACATCATCATCAACATCATCATCAACATCATCATCAACATCATCATCAACATCATCATCAACATCATCATCAACATCTTCAGCAACATCATCAGCAACATCATCATCAACATCATCAGCAACATCATCATCAACATCATCATCAGCAACATCATCATCCGCAACATCATCATCAGCAACATCCTCATCTGCAACATCATCATCAGCAACATCATCCTCAGCAACATCATCATCAGCAACATCATCATCAGCAACATCATCATCATCATCATCATCATCATCATCATCATCATCATCATCATCATCATCATCATCATCATCATCATCATCATCATCATCATCATCATCATCATCATCATCATCATGCCCGGAGGCGGTGTTGTACCGCACCGGGCATACCACACCGCCTCCGGGCATACAACACCGCCTCCGGGCATACTACACCGCCTCCGGGCATACCACACCGCCTCCGGGCATACAACACCGGGCCTCCGGGGCATACTACACCGCCTCCGGGGCATACCACACCGCCTCCGGGCATACAACACCGCCTCCGGGCATACTACACCGCCTCCGGGCATACCACACCGCCTCCGGGCATACAACACCGCCTCCGGGCATACTACACCGCCTCCGGGCATACCACACCGCCTCCGGGCATACAACACACGCCTCCGGCATACAACACCGCCTCCGGGCATACCACACCGCCTCCGGGCATACAACACCGCCTCCGGGCATACAACACCGCCTTCGGGCATACCACACCGTCTCACGTCATCATCAGCAACATCATCAGCAACATCATCAGCAACATCATCAGCAACATCACCCAGCAACATCATCATCAACATCATCAGCAACATCATCAGCAACATCATCAGCAACATCATCATCAACATCATCATCAACAGCAACATCATCATCAGCAACATCATCATCAGCAACATCATCATCATCATCATCATCATCATCATCATCATCATCATCATCATCATCATCATCATCATCATCATCATCATCATCATCATCATCATCATCATCATCATCATCATCAATCATCATCATCATCATCATCATCATCATCATCATCATCATCATCATCATCATCATCATCATCATCATCATCATCATCATCCATCATCATCATCATCATCAATCATCATCATCATCATCTCATCATCATCATCATCATCATCATCATCATCATCATCATCATCATCATCATCATCATCATCAATCATCATCATCATCATCATCATCATCATCATCATCATCATCATCATCATCATCATCATCATCATCATCATCATCATCATCATCATCATCATCATCATCATCATCATCATCATCATCATCACTCATCATCATCATCATCATCATCATCATCATCATCATCATCATCATCATCATCATCATCATCATCATCATCATCAATCATCATTATCATCATCATGCCTGGAGGCGGTGTTGTACCGCCTCCGGGCATACCACAACCGCCTCCGGGCCATACAACACCGCCTCCGGGCATACTACAACCGCCTCCGGGCATACCACACCGCCTCCGGGCATACAACACCGCCTCCGGGCAAACTACACCGCCTCCGGGCATACCACACCCGCCTCCGGGCATACAACACCGCCTCCGGGCATACTACACCGCCTCCGGGCATACCACACCGCCTCCGGCATACAACACCGCCTCCGGGCAAACTCTACACCGCCTCCGGGCATACCACACCGCCTCCGGGGCATACAACACCGCATCCGGGCATACTACACCGCCTCCGGGCATACCACACCGCCTCTGGGCATACAACACCGCCTCCGGGCATACTACACCGCCTCCGGCATACCACACCGCCTCCGGGCATACAACACCGCCTCCGGGCATACAACACCGCCTCCGGGCATACCACCACCGCCTCCGGGCATACAACACCGCCTCCGGGCATACAACACCGCCTCCGGGCATACCACACCGTCTCACGTCATCATCAGCAAACATCATCAGCAACATCATCAGCAACATCA
>JAXIVJ010000885.1:12500-15000 GCA_036785665.1 Chirona hameri
TCATCATCATCATCATCATCATCATCATCATCATCATCATCATCATCATCATCATCATCATCATCATCATCATCATCATTATCATCATCATGCCCGGAGGCGGTGTTGTACCGCCTCCGGGCATACCACACCGCCTCCGGGCATACAACACCGCCTCCGGGCATACTACACCGCCTCCGGGCATACCACACCGCCTCCGGGCATACAACACCGCCTCCGGGCATACTATACCGCCTCCGGGCATACCACACCGCCTCCGGGCATACAACACCGCCTGCGGGCATACTGCACCGCCTCCGGGCATACCACACCGCCTCCGGGCATACAACACCGCCTCCGGGCATACTACACCGCCTCCGGGCATACCAGACCGCCTCAGGGCATACAACACCGCCTCCGGGCATACAACACCGCCTCCGGGCATACCACACCGCCTCCGGGCATACAACACCGCCTCCGGGCATACAACACCGCCTCCGGGCATACCACACCGCCTCCGGGCATACAACACCGCCTCCGGGCATACAACACCGCCTCCGGGCATACCACACCGTCTCACGTCATCATCAGCAACATCATCAGCAACATCATCAGCAACATCACCAGCAACATCATCAGCAACATCATCAGCAACGTCATCAGCAACATCATCAGCAACATCATCAGCAACATCATCATCAACATCATCATCAACATCATCATCAACATCATCATCAACATCATCATCAACATCATCAGCAACATCATCAGCAACATCATCAGCAACATCATCAGCAACATCATCAACAACATCATCATCAGCAACATCATCATCAGCAACATCATCAGCAACATCATCATCATCATCATCATCATCATCATCATCATCATCATCATCATCATCATCATCATCATCATCATCATCATCATCATCATCATCATCATCATCATCATCATCATCATCATCATCATTATCATCATCATCATGCCCGGAGGCGGTGTTGTACCGCCTCCGGGCATACCACACCGCCTCCGGGCATACAACACCGCCTCCGGGCATACTACACCGCCTCCGGGCATACCACACCGCCTCCGGGCATACAACACCGCCTCCGGGCAAACTACACCGCCTCCGGGCATACCACACCGCCTCCGGGCATACAACACCGCCTCCGGGCATACTACACCGCCTCCGGGCATACCACACCGCCTCCGGGCATACAACGCCGCCTCCGGGCATACTACACCGCCTCCGGGCATACCACACCGCCTCCGGGCATACAACACCGCCTCCGGGCATACAACACCGCCTCCGGGCATACCACACCGCCTCCGGGCATACAACACCGCCTCCGGGCATACAACACCGCCTCCGGGCATACCACACCGTCTCACGTCATCATCAGCAACATCATCAGCAACATCATCAGCAACATCATCAGCAACATCATCATCAACATCATCATCAACATCATCATCAACATCATCATCAACATCATCATCAACATCATCATCAACATCTTCAGCAACATCATCAGCAACATCATCATCAACATCATCAGCAACATCATCATCAACATCATCATCAGCAACATCATCATCCGCAACATCATCATCAGCAACATCCTCATCAGCAACATCATCATCAGCAACATCATCCTCAGCAACATCATCATCAGCAACATCATCATCAGCAACATCATCATCATCATCATCATCATCATCATCATCATCATCATCATCATCATCATCATCATCATCATCATCATCATCATCATCATCATCATCATCATCATCATCATCATCATCATGCCCGGAGGCGGTGTTGTACCGCATCCGGGCATACCACACCGCCTCCGGGCATACAACACCGCCTCCGGGCATACTACACCGCCTCCGGGCATACCACACCGCCTCCGGGCATACAACACCGCCTCCGGGCATACTACACCGCCTCCGGGCATACCACACCGCCTCCGGGCATACAACACCGCCTCCGGGCATACTACACCGCCTCCGGGCATACCACACCGCCTCCGGGCATACAACACCGCCTCCGGGCATACTACACCGCCTCCGGGCATACCACACCGCCTCCGGGCATACAACACCGCCTCCGGGCATACAACACCGCCTCCGGGCATACCACACCGCCTCCGGGCATACAACACCGCCTCCGGGCATACAACACCGCCTTCGGGCATACCACACCGTCTCACGTCATCATCAGCAACATCATCAGCAACATCATCAGCAACATCATCAGCAACATCACCAGCAACATCATCATCAACATCATCAGCAACATCATCAGCAACATCATCAGCAACATCATCATCAACATCATCATCAACAGCAACATCATCATCAGCAACATCATCATCAGCAACATCATCATCATCATCATCATCATCATCATCATCATCATCATCATCATCATCATCATCATCATCATCATCATCATCATCATCATCATCATCATCATCATCATCATCATCATCATCATCATCATCATCATCAT
>JAXIVJ010000885.1:22500-25000 GCA_036785665.1 Chirona hameri
CCGCCTCCGGGCATACCACACCGCCTCCGGGCATACAACACCGCCTCCGGGCAAACTACACCGCCTCCGGGCATACCACACCGCCTCCGGGCATACAACACCGCCTCCGGGCATACTACACCGCCTCCGGGCATACCACACCCGCCTCCGGGCATACAAACACCGCCTCCGGGCATACTACACCGCCTCCGGGCATACCACACAGCAACATCATCAGCAACATCATCAGCAACATCATCAACAACATCATCATCAGCAACATCATCATCAGCAACATCATCATCAGCAACATCATCATCATCATCATCATCATCATCATCATCATCATCATCATCATCATCATCATCATCATCATCATCATCATCATCATCATCATCATCATCATCATTATCATCATCATGCCCGGAGGCGGTGCTGTACCGCCTCCGGGCATACCACACCGCCTCCGGGCATACAACACCGCCTCCGGGCATACTACACCGCCTCCGGGCATACCACACCGCCTCCGGGCATACAACACCGCCTCCGGGCATACTACACCGCCTCCGGGCATACCACACCGCCTCCGGGCATACAACACCGCCTCCGGGCATACTGCACCGCCTCCGGGCATACCACACCGCCTCCGGGCATACAACACCGCCTCCGGGCATACCAGACCGCCTCAGGGCATACAACACCGCCTCCGGGCATACAACACCGCCTCCGGGCATACCACACCGCCTCCGGGCATACAACACCGCCTCCGGGCATACAACACCGCCTCCGGGCATACCACACCGCCTCCGGGCATACAACACCGCCTCCGGGCATACAACACCGCCTCCGGGCATACCACACCGTCTCACGTCATCATCAGCAACATCATCAGCAACATCATCAGCAACATCACCAGCAACATCATCAGCAACATCATCAGCAACATCATCAGCAACATCATCAGCAACATCATCAGCAACATCATCATCAACATCATCATCAACATCATCATCAACATCATCATCAACATCATCAGCAACATCATCAGCAACATCATCAGCAACATCATCAGCAACATCATCAACAACATCATCATCAGCAACATCATCATCATCATCATCATCAGCAACATCATCATCAGCAACATCATCATCATCATCATCATCATCATCATCATCATCATCATCATCATCATCATCATCATCATCATCATCATCATCATCATCATCATCATCATCATCATCATCATCATCATCATCATCATCATCATCATCATCATCATTATCATCATCATCATGCCCGGAGGCGGTGTTGTACCGCCTCCGGGCATACCACACCGCCTCCGGGCATACAACACCGCCTCCGGGCATACTACACCGCCTCCGGGCATACCACACCGCCTCCGGGCATACAACACCGCCTCCGGGCAAACTACACCGCCTCCGGGCATACCACACCGCCTCCGGGCATACAACACCGCCTCCGGGCATACTACACCGCCTCCGGGCATACCACACCGCCTCCGGGCATACAACACCGCCTCCGGGCATACTACACCGCCTCCGGGCATACCACACCGCCTCCGGGCATACAACACCGCCTCCGGGCATACAACACCGCCTCCGGGCATACCACACCGCCTCCGGGCATACAACACCGCCTCCGGGCATACAACACCGCCTCCGGGCATACCACACCGTCTCACGTCATCATCAGCAACATCATCAGCAACATCATCAGCAACATCATCAGCAACATCATCATCAACATCATCATCAACATCATCATCAACATCATCATCAACATCATCATCAACATCATCATCAACATCTTCAGCAACATCATCAGCAACATCATCATCAACATCATCAGCAACATCATCATCAACATCATCATCAGCAACATCATCATCCGCAACATCATCATCAGCAACATCCTCATCAGCAACATCATCATCAGCAACATCATCCTCAGCAACATCATCATCAGCAACATCATCATCAGCAACATCATCATCATCATCATCATCATCATCATCATCATCATCATCATCATCATCATCATCATCATCATCATCATCATCATCATCATCATCATCATCATCATCATCATCATGCCCGGAGGCGGTGTTGTACCGCATCCGGGCATACCACACCGCCTCCGGGCATACAACACCGCCTCCGGGCATACTACACCGCCTCCGGGCATACCACACCGCCTCCGGGCATACAACACCGCCTCCGGGCATACTACACCGCCTCCGGGCATACCACACCGCCTCCGGGCATACAACACCGCCTCCGGGCATACTACACCGCCTCCGGGCATACCACACCGCCTCCGGGCATACAACACCGCCTCCGGGCATACTACACCGCCTCCGGGCATACCACACCGCCTCCGGGCATACAACACCGCCTCCGGGCATACAACACCGCCTCCGGGCATACCACACCGCCTCCGGGCATACAACACCGCCTCCGGGCATACAACACCGCCTTCGGGCATACCACACCGTCTC
>JAXIVJ010000885.1:65000-67500 GCA_036785665.1 Chirona hameri
ATCATCATCATCATCATCATCATCATCATCATCATCATCATCATCATCATCATCATCATCATCATCATCATCATCATCATCATCATCATCATCATCATCATCATCATCATCATCATTATCATCATCATGCCCGGAGGCGGTGTTGTACCGCCTCCGGGCATACCACACCGCCTCCGGGCATACAACAACGCCTCCGGGCATACTGCACCGCCTCCGGGCATACCACACCGCCTCCGGGCATACAACACCGCCTCCGGGCATACTACACCGCCTCCGGGCATACCAGACCGCCTCAGGGCATACAACACCGCCTCCGGGCATACAACACCGCCTCCGGGCATACCACACCGCCTCCGGGCATACAACACCGCCTCCGGGCATACAACACCGCCTCCGGGCATACCACACCGCCTCCGGGCATACAACACCGCCTCCGGGCATACAACACCGCCTCCGGGCATACCACACCGTCTCACGTCATCATCAGCAACATCATCAGCAACATCATCAGCAACATCACCAGCAACATCATCAGCAACATCATCAGCAACATCATCAGCAACATCATCAGCAACATCATCAGCAACATCATCATCAACATCATCATCAACATCATCATCAACATCATCATCAACATCATCATCAACATCATCAGCAACATCATCAGCAACATCATCAGCAACATCATCAGCAACATCATCAACAACATCATCATCAGCAACATCATCATCAGCAACATCATCATCAGCAACATCATCATCATCATCATCATCATCATCATCATCATCATCATCATCATCATCATCATCATCATCATAATCATCATCATCATCATCATCATCATCATCATCATCATCATCATCATCATCATCATCATCATCATCATCATCATCATCATCATCATCATCATTATCATCATCATGCCCGGAGGCGGTGTTGTACCGCCTCCGGGCATACCACACCGCCTCCGGGCATACAACACCGCCTCCGGGCATACTACACCGCCTCCGGGCATACCACACCGCCTCCGGGCATACAACACCGCCTCTGGGCATACTACACCGCCTCCGGGCATACCACACCGCCTCGGGGCATACAACACCGCCTCCGGGCATACTGCACCGCCTCCGGGCATACCACACCGCCTCCGGGAATACAACACCGCCTCCGGGCATACTACACCGCCTCCGGGCATACCAGACCGCCTCAGGGCATACAACACCGCCTCCGGGCATACAACACCGCCTCCGGGCATACCACACCGCCTCCGGGCATACAACACCGCCTCCGGGCATATAACACCGCCTCCGGGCATACCACACCGCCTCCGGGCATACAACACCGCCTCCGGGCATACAACACCGCCTCCGGGCATACCACACCGTCTCACATCATCATCAGCAACATCATCAGCAACATCATCAGCAACATCACCAGCAACATCATCAGCAACATCATCAGCAACATCATCAGCAACATCATCAGCAACATCATCAGCAACATCATCATCAACATCATCATCAACATCATCATCAACATCATCATCAACATCATCATCAACATCAACATCATCATGAACATCATCATCAACATCATCATCAACATCATCATCAACATCATCATCAACATCATCATCAACATCATCATCAACATCATCATCAACATCATCATCAACATCATCATCAACATCATCAGCAACATAATCAGCAACATCATCATCAACATCATGAGCAACATCATCAACAACATCATCATCAGCAACATCATCATCAGCAACATCATCATCAGCAACATCATCATCATCATCATCATCATCATCATCTTCATCATCATCATCATCATCATCATCATCATCATCATCATCATCATCATCATCATCATCATCATCATCATCATCATCATCATCATCATCATCATCATCATCATCATCATCATCATCATCATCATCATCATCATCATCATCATCATCATCATCATCATCATCATCATCATCATCATCATCATCATCATCATCATTATCATCATCATCATGCCCGGAGGCGGTGTTGTACCGCCTCCGGGCATACCACACCGCCTCCGGGCATACAACACCGCCTCCGGGCATACTACACCGCCTCCGGGCATACCACACCGCCTCCGGGCATACAACACCGCCTCCGGGCAAACTACACCGCCTCCGGGCATACCACACCGCCTCCGGGCATACAACACCGCCTCCGGGCATACTACACCGCCTCCGGGCATACCACACCGCCTCCGGGCATACAACACCGCCTCCGGGCATACTACACCGCCTCCGGGCATACCACACCGCCTCCGGGCATACAACACCGCCTCCGGGCATACAACACCGCCTCCGGGCATACCACACCGCCTCCGGGCATACAACACCGCCTCCGGGCATACAACACCGCCTCCGGGCATACCACACCGTCTCACGTCATCATCAGCAACATCATCAGCAACATCATCATCATCATCATCATCATCATCATCATCA
>JAXIVJ010000885.1:100000-107500 GCA_036785665.1 Chirona hameri
TTATCATCATCATCATCATCATCATCATCATCATCATCATCATCATCATCATCATCATCATCATCATCATCATCATCATCATCATCATCATCATCATTATCATCATCATCATGCCCGGAGGCGGTGTTGTACCGCCTCCGGGCATACCACACCGCCTCCGGGCATACAACACCGCCTCCGGGCATACTACACCGCCTCCGGGCATACCACACCGCCTCCGGGCATACAACACCGCCTCCGGGCAAACTACACCGCCTCCGGGCATACCACACCGCCTCCGGGCATACAACACCGCCTCCGGGCATACTACACCGCCTCCGGGCATACCACACCGCCTCCGGGCATACAACACCGCCTCCGGGCATACTACACCGCCTCCGGGCATACCACACCGCCTCCGGGCATACAACACCGCCTCCGGGCATACAACACCGCCTCCGGGCATACCACACCGCCTCCGGGCATACAACACCGCCTCCGGGCATACAACACCGCCTCCGGGCATACCACACCGTCTCACGTCATCATCAGCAACATCATCAGCAACATCATCAGCAACATCACCAGCAACATCATCAGCAACATCATCAGCAACATCATCAGCAACATCATCAGCAACATCATCAGCAACATCATCATCAACATCATCATCAACATCATCATCAACATCATCATCAACATCATCAGCAACATCATCAGCAACATCATCAGCAACATCATCAGCAACATCATCAACAACATCATCATCAGCAACATCATCATCAGCAACATCATCATCAGCAACATCATCATCATCATCATCATCATCATCATCATCATCATCATCATCATCATCATCATCATCATCATCATCATCATCATCATCATCATCATCATCATCATCATCATCATCATCATCATCATCATCATCATCATCATCATCATCATCATCATCATCATCATCATCATCATCATTATCATCATCATGCCCGGAGGCGGTGTTGTACCGCCTCCGGGCATACCACACCGCCTCCGGGCATACAACACCGCCTCCGGGCACACTACACCGCTTCCGGGCATACCACACCGCCTCCGGGCATACAACACCGCCTCCGGGCATACTACACCGCCTCCGGGCATACCACACCGCCTCCGGGCATACAACAACGCCTCCGGGCATACTGCACCGCCTCCGGGCATACCACACCGCCTCCGGGCATACTGCACCGCCTCCGGGCATACCAGACCGCCTCAGGGCATACAACACCGCCTCCGGGCATACCAGACCGCCTCAGGGCATACAACACCGCCTCCGGGCATACAACACCGCCTCCGGGCATACCACACCGCCTCCGGGCATACCACACCGCCTCCGGGCATACAACACCGCCTCCGGGCATACCACACCGCCTCCGGGCATACCACACCGTCTCACGTCATCATCAGCAACATCATCAGCAACATCATCAGCAACATCACCAGCAACATCATCAGCAACATCATCAGCAACATCATCATCAACATCATCATCAACATCATCATCAACATCATCATCAACATCATCAGCAACATCATCAGCAACATCATCAGCAACATCATCAGCAACATCATCAACAACATCATCATCAGCAACATCATCATCAGCAACATCATCATCAGCAACATCATCATCATCATCATCATCATCATCATCATCATCATCATCATCATCATCATCATCATCATCATCATCATCATCATCATCATCATCATCATCATCATCATCATCATCATCATCATCATCATCATCATCATCATCATCATCATCATCATCATCATTATCATCATCATGCCCGGAGGCGGTGTTGTACCGCCTCCGGGCATACCACACCGCCTCCGGGCATACAACACCGCCTCCGGGCATACTACACCGCCTCCGGGCATACCACACCGCCTCCGGGCATACAACACCGCCTCTGGGCATACTACACCGCCTCCGGGCATACCACACCGCCTCGGGGCATACAACACCGCCTCCGGGCATACTGCACCGCCTCCGGGCATACCACACCGCCTCCGGGAATACAACACCGCCTCCGGGCATACTACACCGCCTCCGGGCATACCAGACCGCCTCAGGGCATACAACACCGCCTCCGGGCATACAACACCGCCTCCGGGCATACCATACCGCCTCCGGGCATACAACACCGCCTCCGGGCATATAACACCGCCTCCGGGCATACCACACCGCCTCCGGGCATACAACACCGCCTCCGGGCATACAGCACCGCCTCCGGGCATACCACACCGTCTCACATCATCATCAGCAACATCATCAGCAACATCATCAGCAACATCACCAGCAACATCATCAGCAACATCATCAGCAACATCATCAGCAACACCATCAGCAACATCATCAGCAACATCATCATCAACATCATCATCAACATCATCATCAACATCATCATGAACATCATCATCAACATCAACATCATCATGAACATCATCATCAACATCATCATCAACATCATCATCAACATCATCATCAACATCATCATCAACATCATCATCAACATCATCATCAACATCATCATCAACATCATCATCAACATCATCAGCAACATAATCAGCAACATCATCATCAACATCATGAGCAACATCATCAACAACATCATCATCAGCAACATCATCATCAGCAACATCATCATCAGCAACATCATCATCATCATCATCATCATCATCATCTTCATCATCATCATCATCATCATCATCATCATCATCATCATCATCATCATCATCATCATCATCATCATCATCATCATCATCATCATCATCATCATCATCATCATCATCATCATCATCATCATCATCATCATCATCATCATCATCATCATCATCATCATCATTATCATCATCATCATGCCCGGAGGCGGTGTTGTACCGCCTCCGGGCATACCACACCGCCTCCGGGCATACAACACCGCCTCCGGGCATACTACACCGCCTCCGGGCATACCACACCGCCTCCGGGCATACAACACCGCCTCCGGGCAAACTACACCGCCTCCGGGCATACCACACCGCCTCCGGGCATACAACACCGCCACCGCCTCCGGGCATACTACACCGCCTCCGGGCATACCACACCGCCTCCGGGCATACAACACCGCCTCCGGGCATACTACACCGCCTCCGGGCATACCACACCGCCTCCGGGCATACAACACCGCCTCCGGGCATACAACACCGCCTCCGGGCATACCACACCGCCTCCGGGCATACAACACCGCCTCCGGGCATACAACACCGCCTCCGGACATACCACACCGTCTCACGTCATCATCAGCAACATCATCAGCAACATCATCATCATCATCATCATCATCATCATCATCATCATCATCATCATCATCATCATCATCATCATCATCATCATCATCATCATCATCATCATCATCATCATCATCATCATCATCATCATCATCATCATCATCATCATCATCATCATCATCATCATCATCATCATCATCATCATCATTATCATCATCATGCCTGGAGGCGGTGTTGTACCGCCTCCGGGCATACCACACCGCCTCCGGGCATACAACACCGCCTCCGGGCATACTACACCGCCTCCGGGCATACCACACCGCCTCCGGGCATACAACACCGCCTCCGGGCATACTACACCGCCTCCGGGCATACCACACCGCCTCCGGGCATACAACACCGCCTCCGGGCATACAACACCGGTTCCGGGCATACCACACCGTCTCACGTCATCATCAGCAACATCATCAGCAACATCATCAGCAATATCACCAGCAACATCATCAGCAACATCATCAGCAACATCATCAGCAACATCATCAGCAACATCATCAGCAACATCATCATCAACATCATCATCAACATCATCATCAACATCATCATCAACATCATCATCAACATCATCAGCAACATCATCAGCAACATCATCAGCAACATCATCAGCAACATCATCAACAACATCATCATCAGCAACATCATCATCAGCAACATCATCATCAGCAACATCATCATCATCATCATCATCATCATCATCATCATCATCATCATCATCATCATCATCATCATCATCATCATCATCATCATCATCATCATCATCATCATCATCATCATCATCATCATCATCATCATCATCATCATCATCATCATCATCATCATCATCATCATCATCATCATCATCATCATCATCATCATCATCATCATCATCATCATCATCATCATCATCATCATCATCATCATCATCATCATCATCATCATCATCATCATCATCATCATCATCATCATCATCATCATCATCATCATCATCATCATCATCATCATCATCATCATCATCATCATCATCATTATCATCATCATGCCCGGAGGCGGTGTTGTACCGCCTCCGGGCATACCACACCGCCTCCGGGCATACAACACCGCCTCCGGGCATACTACACCGCCTCCGGGCATACCACACCGCCTCCGGGCATACAACACCGCCTCCGGGCATACTACACCGCCTCCGGGCATACCACACCGCCTCCGGGCATACAACACCGCCTCCGGGCATACAACACCGCCTCCGGGCATACCACACCGCCTCCGGGCATACAACACCGCCTCCGGGCATACAACACCGCAAACGGGCATACCACACCGTCTCACGTCATCATCAGCAACATCATCAGCAACATCATCAGCAACATCATCAGCAACATCACCAGCAACATCATCAGCAACATCATCAGCAACATCATCAGCAACATCATCATCAACATCATCATCAACATCATCATCAACATCATCATCAACATCATCATCAACATCATCAGCAACATCATCAGCAACATCATCAGCAACATCATCAGCAACATCATCAACAACATCATCATCAGCAACATCATCATCAGCAACATCATCATCATCATCATCATCATCATCATCATCATCATCATCATTATCATCATCATGCCCGGAGGCGGTGCTGTACCGCCTCCGGGCATACCACACCGCCTCCGGGCATACAACACCGCCTCCGGGCATACTACACCGCCTCCGGGCATACCACACCGCCTCCGGGCATACAACACCGCCTCCGGGCATACTACACCGCCTCCGGGCATACCACACCGCCTCCGGGCATACAACACCGCCTCCGGGCATACTGCACCGCCTCCGGGCATACCACACCGCCTCCGGGCATACAACACCGCCTCCGGGCATACTACACCGCCTCCGGGCATACCAGACCGCCTCAGGGCATACAACACCGCCTCCGGGCATACAACACCGCCTCCGGGCATACCACACCGCCTCCGGGCATACAACACCGCCTCCGGGCATACAACACCGCCTCCGGGCATACCACACCGCCTCCGGGCATACAACACCGCCTCCGGGCATACAACACCGCCTCCGGGCATACCACACCGTCTCACGTCATCATCAGCAACATCATCAGCAACATCATCAGCAACATCACCAGCAACATCATCAGCAACATCATCAGCAACATCATCAGCAACATCATCAGCAACATCATCAGCAACATCATCATCAACATCATCATCAACATCATCATCAACATCATCATCAACATCATCAGCAACATCATCAGCAACATCATCAGCAACATCATCAGCAACATCATCAACAACATCATCATCAGCAACATCATCATCATCATCATCATCATCATCATCATCATCATCATCATCATCATCATCATCATCATCATCATCATCATCATCTTCATCATCATCATCATCATCATCATCATCATCATCATCATCATCATCATCATCATCATCATCATCATCATCATCATCATCATCATCATCATCATCATCATCATCATCATCATCATCATCATCATCATCATCATCATCATCATCATCATCATCATCATCATCATCATCATCATCATCATCATCATCATCATCATCATCATCATCATCATCATCATCATCATCATCATCATCATTATCATCATCATGCCCGGAGGCGGTGTTGTACCGCCTCTGGGCATACCACACCGCCTCCGGGCATACAACACCGCCTCCGGGCATACTACACCGCCTCCGGGCATACCACACCGCCTCCGGGCATACAACACCGCCTCCGGGCATACTACACCGCCTCCGGGCATACTACACCGCCTCCGGGCATACAACACCGCCTCCGGGCATACAACACCGCCTCCGGGCATACCACACCGCCTCAGGGCATACAACACCGCCTCCGGGCATACAACACCGCAAACGGGTATACCACACCGTCTCACGTCATCATCAGCAACATCATCAGCAACATCATCAGCAACATCATCAGCAACATCACCAGCAACATCATCAGCAACATCATCAGCAACATCATCAGCAACATCATCATCAACATCATCATCAACATCATCATTAACATCATCATCAACATCAACATCATCATCAACATCATCATCAACATCATCATCAACATCATCATCAACATCATCATCAACATCATCATCAACATCATCATCAACATCATCATCAACATCATCAGCAACATCATCAGCAACATCATCAGCAACATCATCAGCAACATCATCAACAACATCATCATCAGCAACATCATCATCAGCAACATCATCATCAGCAACATCATCATCATCATCATCATCATCATCATCATCATCATCATCATCATCATCATCATCATCATCATCATCATCATCATCATCATCATCATCATCATCATCATCATCATCATCATCATCATCATCATCATCATCATCATCATCATCATCATCATCATCATCATCATCATCATCATCATCATCATCATCATCATCATCATCATCATCATTATCATCATCATGCCCGGAGGCGGTGTTGTACCGCCTCCGGGCATACCACACCGCCTCCGGGCATACAACACCGCCTCCGGGCATACTACACCGCCTCCGGGCATACCACACCGCCTCCGGGCATACAACACCGCCTCCGGGCATACTATACCGCCTCCGGGCATACCACACCGCCTCCGGGCATACAACACCGCCTGCGGGCATACTGCACCGCCTCCGGGCATACCACACCGCCTCCGGGCATACAACACCGCCTCCGGGCATACTACACCGCCTCCGGGCATACCAGACCGCCTCAGGGCATACAACACCGCCTCCGGGCATACAACACCGCCTCCGGGCATACCACACCGCCTCCGGGCATACAACACCGCCTCCGGGCATACAACACCGCCTCCGGGCATACCACACCGCCTCCGGGCATACAACACCGCCTCCGGGCATACAACACCGCCTCCGGGCATACCACACCGTCTCACGTCATCATCAGCAACATCATCAGCAACATCATCAGCAACATCACCAGCAACATCATCAGCAACATCATCAGCAACGTCATCAGCAACATCATCAGCAACATCATCAGCAACATCATCATCAACATCATCATCAACATCATCATCAACATCATCATCAACATCATCATCAACATCATCAGCAACATC
>JAXIVJ010000885.1:122500-125000 GCA_036785665.1 Chirona hameri
CTCCGGGCATACCATACCGCCTCCGGGCATACAACACCGCCTCCGGGCATATAACACCGCCTCCGGGCATACCACACCGCCTCCGGGCATACAACACCGCCTCCGGGCATACAGCACCGCCTCCGGGCATACCACACCGTCTCACATCATCATCAGCAACATCATCAGCAACATCATCAGCAACATCACCAGCAACATCATCAGCAACATCATCAGCAACATCATCAGCAACACCATCAGCAACATCATCAGCAACATCATCATCAACATCATCATCAACATCATCATCAACATCATCATCAACATCATCATCAACATCAACATCATCATGAACATCATCATCAACATCATCATCAACATCATCATCAACATCATCATCAACATCATCATCAACATCATCATCAACATCATCATCAACATCATCATCAACATCATCATCAACATCATCAGCAACATAATCAGCAACATCATCATCAACATCATGAGCAACATCATCAACAACATCATCATCAGCAACATCATCATCAGCAACATCATCATCAGCAACATCATCATCATCATCATCATCATCATCATCTTCATCATCATCATCATCATCATCATCATCATCATCATCATCATCATCATCATCATCATCATCATCATCATCATCATCATCATCATCATCATCATCATCATCATCATCATCATCATCATCATCATCATCATCATCATCATCATCATCATCATCATCATCATTATCATCATCATCATGCCCGGAGGCGGTGTTGTACCGCCTCCGGGCATACCACACCGCCTCCGGGCATACAACACCGCCTCCGGGCATACTACACCGCCTCCGGGCATACCACACCGCCTCCGGGCATACAACACCGCCTCCGGGCAAACTACACCGCCTCCGGGCATACCACACCGCCTCCGGGCATACAACACCGCCTCCGGGCATACTACACCGCCTCCGGGCATACCACACCGCCTCCGGGCATACAACACCGCCTCCGGGCATACTACACCGCCTCCGGGCATACCACACCGCCTCCGGGCATACAACACCGCCTCCGGGCATACAACACCGCCTCCGGGCATACCACACCGCCTCCGGGCATACAACACCGCCTCCGGGCATACAACACCGCCTCCGGACATACCACACCGTCTCACGTCATCATCAGCAACATCATCAGCAACATCATCATCATCATCATCATCATCATCATCATCATCATCATCATCATCATCATCATCATCATCATCATCATCATCATCATCATCATCATCATCATCATCATCATCATCATCATCATCATCATCATCATCATCATCATCATCATCATCATCATCATCATCATCATCATTATCATCATCATGCCTGGAGGCGGTGTTGTACCGCCTCCGGGCATACCACACCGCCTCCGGGCATACAACACCGCCTCCGGGCATACTACACCGCCTCCGGGCATACCACACCGCCTCCGGGCATACAACACCGCCTCCGGGCATACTACACCGCCTCCGGGCATACCACACCGCCTCCGGGCATACAACACCGCCTCCGGGCATACAACACCGGTTCCGGGCATACCACACCGTCTCACGTCATCATCAGCAACATCATCAGCAACATCATCAGCAATATCACCAGCAACATCATCAGCAACATCATCAGCAACATCATCAGCAACATCATCAGCAACATCATCAGCAACATCATCATCAACATCATCATCAACATCATCATCAACATCATCATCAACATCATCATCAACATCATCAGCAACATCATCAGCAACATCATCAGCAACATCATCAGCAACATCATCAACAACATCATCATCAGCAACATCATCATCAGCAACATCATCATCAGCAACATCATCATCATCATCATCATCATCATCATCATCATCATCATCATCATCATCATCATCATCATCATCATCATCATCATCATCATCATCATCATCATCATCATCATCATCATCATCATCATCATCATCATCATCATCATCATCATCATCATCATCATCATCATCATCATCATCATCATCATCATCATCATCATCATCATCATCATCATCATCATCATCATCATCATCATCATCATCATCATCATCATCATCATCATCATCATCATCATCATCATTATCATCATCATGCCCGGAGGCGGTGTTGTACCGCCTCCGGGCATACCACACCGCCTCCGGGCATACAACACCGCCTCCGGGCATACTACACCGCCTCCGGGCATACCACACCGCCTCCGGGCATACAACACCGCCTCCGGGCATACTACACCGCCTCCGGGCATACCACACCGCCTCCGGGCATACAACACCGCCTCCGGGCATACAACACCGCCTCCGGGCATACCACACCGCCTCCGGGCATACAACACCGCCTCCGGGCATACAACACCGCAAACGGGCATACCACACCGTCTCACGTCATCATCAGCAACATCATCAGCAACATCATCAGCAACATCATCAGCAACATCACC
>JAXIVJ010000885.1:130000-132500 GCA_036785665.1 Chirona hameri
CATCATGCCCGGAGGCGGTGTTGTACCGCCTCCGGGCATACCACACCGCCTCCGGGCATACAACACCGCCTCCGGGCATACTACACCGCCTCCGGGCATACCACACCGCCTCCGGGCATACAACACCGCCTCTGGGCATACTACACCGCCTCCGGGCATACCACACCGCCTCGGGGCATACAACACCGCCTCCGGGCATACTGCACCGCCTCCGGGCATACCACACCGCCTCCGGGAATACAACACCGCCTCCGGGCATACTACACCGCCTCCGGGCATACCAGACCGCCTCAGGGCATACAACACCGCCTCCGGGCATACAACACCGCCTCCGGGCATACCATACCGCCTCCGGGCATACAACACCGCCTCCGGGCATATAACACCGCCTCCGGGCATACCACACCGCCTCCGGGCATACAACACCGCCTCCGGGCATACAGCACCGCCTCCGGGCATACCACACCGTCTCACATCATCATCAGCAACATCATCAGCAACATCATCAGCAACATCACCAGCAACATCATCAGCAACATCATCAGCAACATCATCAGCAACACCATCAGCAACATCATCAGCAACATCATCATCAACATCATCATCAACATCATCATCAACATCATCATCAACATCATCATCAACATCAACATCATCATGAACATCATCATCAACATCATCATCAACATCATCATCAACATCATCATCAACATCATCATCAACATCATCATCAACATCATCATCAACATCATCATCAACATCATCATCAACATCATCAGCAACATAATCAGCAACATCATCATCAACATCATGAGCAACATCATCAACAACATCATCATCAGCAACATCATCATCAGCAACATCATCATCAGCAACATCATCATCATCATCATCATCATCATCATCTTCATCATCATCATCATCATCATCATCATCATCATCATCATCATCATCATCATCATCATCATCATCATCATCATCATCATCATCATCATCATCATCATCATCATCATCATCATCATCATCATCATCATCATCATCATCATCATCATCATCATCATCATCATCATCATTATCATCATCATCATGCCCGGAGGCGGTGTTGTACCGCCTCCGGGCATACCACACCGCCTCCGGGCATACAACACCGCCTCCGGGCATACTACACCGCCTCCGGGCATACCACACCGCCTCCGGGCATACAACACCGCCTCCGGGCAAACTACACCGCCTCCGGGCATACCACACCGCCTCCGGGCATACAACACCGCCTCCGGGCATACTACACCGCCTCCGGGCATACCACACCGCCTCCGGGCATACAACACCGCCTCCGGGCATACTACACCGCCTCCGGGCATACCACACCGCCTCCGGGCATACAACACCGCCTCCGGGCATACAACACCGCCTCCGGGCATACCACACCGCCTCCGGGCATACAACACCGCCTCCGGGCATACAACACCGCCTCCGGACATACCACACCGTCTCACGTCATCATCAGCAACATCATCAGCAACATCATCATCATCATCATCATCATCATCATCATCATCATCATCATCATCATCATCATCATCATCATCATCATCATCATCATCATCATCATCATCATCATCATCATCATCATCATCATCATCATCATCATCATCATCATCATCATCATCATCATCATCATCATCATCATCATCATCATCATTATCATCATCATGCCTGGAGGCGGTGTTGTACCGCCTCCGGGCATACCACACCGCCTCCGGGCATACAACACCGCCTCCGGGCATACTACACCGCCTCCGGGCATACCACACCGCCTCCGGGCATACAACACCGCCTCCGGGCATACTACACCGCCTCCGGGCATACCACACCGCCTCCGGGCATACAACACCGCCTCCGGGCATACAACACCGGTTCCGGGCATACCACACCGTCTCACGTCATCATCAGCAACATCATCAGCAACATCATCAGCAATATCACCAGCAACATCATCAGCAACATCATCAGCAACATCATCAGCAACATCATCAGCAACATCATCAGCAACATCATCATCAACATCATCATCAACATCATCATCAACATCATCATCAACATCATCATCAACATCATCAGCAACATCATCAGCAACATCATCAGCAACATCATCAGCAACATCATCAACAACATCATCATCAGCAACATCATCATCAGCAACATCATCATCAGCAACATCATCATCATCATCATCATCATCATCATCATCATCATCATCATCATCATCATCATCATCATCATCATCATCATCATCATCATCATCATCATCATCATCATCATCATCATCATCATCATCATCATCATCATCATCATCATCATCATCATCATAATCATCATCATCATCATCATCATCATCATCATCATCATCATCATCATCATCATCATCATCATCATCATCATCATCATCATTATCATCATCATGCCCGGAGGCGGTGTTGTACCGCCTCCGGGCATACCA
>JAXIVJ010000885.1:137500-170558 GCA_036785665.1 Chirona hameri
CCTCCGGGCATACAACACCGCCTCCGGGCATACTACACCGCCTCCGGGCATACCACACCGCCTCCGGGCATACAACACCGCCTCCGGGCATACTACACCGCCTCCGGGCATACCACACCGCCTCCGGGCATACAACACCGCCTCAGGGCATACAACACCGGTTCCGGGCATACCACACCGTCTCACGTCATCATCAGCAACATCATCAACATCATCAGCAACATCACCAGCAACATCATCAGCAACATCATCATCATCATCATCATCATCATCATCATCATCATCATCATCATCATCATCATCATCATCATCATCATCATCATCATTATCATCATCATGCCCGGAGGCGGTGTTGTACCGCCTCCGGGCATACCACACCGCCTCCGGGCATACAACACCGCCTCCGGGCACACTACACCGCTTCCGGGCATACCACACCGCCTCCGGGCATACAACACCGCCTCCGGGCATACTACACCGCCTCCGGGCATACCACACCGCCTCCGGGCATACAACAACGCCTCCGGGCATACTGCACCGCCTCCGGGCATACCACACCGCTTCCGGGCATACAACACCGCCTCCGGGCATACTACACCGCCTCCGGGCATACCAGACCGCCTCAGGGCATACAACACCGCCTCCGGGCATACAACACCGCCTCCGGGCATACCACACCGCCTCCGGGCATACAACACCGCCTCCGGGCATACAACACCGCCTCCGGGCATACCACACCGCCTCCGGGCATACAACACCGCCTCCGGGCATACTACACCGCCTCCGGGCATACCACACCGCCTCCGGGCATACAACACCGCCTCTGGGCATACTACACCGCCTCCGGGCATACCACACCGCCTCGGGGCATACAACACCGCCTCCGGGCATACTGCACCGCCTCCGGGCATACCACACCGCCTCCGGGCATACAACACCGCACCGGGCATACTACACCGCCTCCGGGCATACCACACCGTCTCACATCATCGTCAGCAACATCATCAGCAACATCATCAGCAACATCACCAGCAACATCATCAGCAACATCATCAGCAACATCATCAGCAACATCATCAGCAACATCATCAGCAACATCATCATCAACATCATCATCAACATCATCATCAACATCATCATCAACATCATCATCAACATCAACATCATCATGAACATCATCATCAACATCATCATCAACATCATCATCAACATCATCATCAACATCATCATCAACATCATCATCAACATCATCATCAACATCATCATCAACATCATCATCAACATCATCAGCAACATAATCAGCAACATCATCATCAACATCATGAGCAACATCATCAACAACATCATCATCAGCAACATCATCATCAGCAACATCATCATCAGCAACATCATCATCATCATCATCATCATCATCATCTTCATCATCATCATCATCATCATCATCATCATCATCATCATCATCATCATCATCATCATCATCATCATCATCATCATCATCATCATCATCATCATCATCATCATCATCATCATCATCATCATCATCATCATCATCATCATCATCATCATCATCATCATCATCATCATCATCATCATCATCATCATCATCATCATCATCATCATCATTATCATCATCATCATGCCCGGAGGCGGTGTTGTACCGCCTCCGGGGATACCACACCGCCTCCGGGCATACAACACCGCCTCCGGGCATACTACACCGCCTCCGGGCATACCACACCGCCTCCGGGCATACAACACCGCCTCCGGGCAAACTACACCGCCTCCGGGCATACCACACCGCCTCCGGGCATACAACACCGCCTCCGGGCATACTACACCGCCTCCGGGCATACCACACCGCCTCCGGGCATACAACACCGCCTCCGGGCATACTACACCGCCTCCGGGCATACCACACCGCCTCCGGGCATACAACACCGCCTCCGGGCATACAACACCGCCTCCGGGCATACCACACCGCCTCCGGGCATACAACACCGCCTCCGGGCATACTACACCGCCTCCGGGCATACCACACCGCCTCCGGGCATACAACACCGCCTCCGGGCATACTGCACCGCTTCCGGGCATACCACACCGCCTCCGGGCATAAAACACCGCCTCCGGGCATACTACACCGCCTCCGGGCATACCAGACCGCCTCAGGGCATACAACACCGCCTCCGGGCATACAACACCGCCTCCGGGCATACCACACCGCCTCCGGGCATACAACACCGCCTCTGGGCATACAACACCGCCTCCGGGCATACCACACCGCCTCCGGGCATACAACACCGCCTCCGGGCATACAACACCGCCTCCGGGCATACCACACCGTCTCACGTCATCATCAGCAACATCATCAGCAACATCATCAGCAACATCACCAGCAACATCATCAGCAACATCATCAGCAACGTCATCAGCAACATCATCAGCAACATCATCAGCAACATCATCATCAACATCATCATCAACATCATCAACATCATCATCAACATCATCATCAACATCATCAGCAACATCATCAGCAACATCATCAGCAACATCATCAGCAACATCATCAACAACATCATCATCAGCAACATCATAATCAGCAACATCATCATCAGCAACATCATCATCATCATCATCATCATCATCATCATCATCATCATCATCATCATCATCATCATCATCATCATCATCATCATCATCATCATCATCATCATCATCATCATCATTATCATCATCATCATGCCCGGAGGCGGTGTTGTACCGCCTCCGGGCATACCACACCGCCTCCGGGCATACAACACCGCCTCCGGGCATACTACACCGCCTCCGGGCATACCACACCGCCTCCGGGCATACAACACCGCCTCCGGGCAAACTACACCGCCTCCGGGCATACCACACCGCCTCCGGGCATACAACACCGCCTCCGGGCATACTACACCGCCTCCGGGCATACCACACCGCCTCCGGGCATACAACACCGCCTCCGGGCATACTACACCGCCTCCGGGCATACCACACCGCCTCCGGGCATACAACACCGCCTCCGGGCATACAACACCGCCTCCGGGCATACCACACCGCCTCCGGGCATACAACACCGCCTCCGGGCATACAACACCGCCTCCGGGCATACCACACCGTCTCACGTCATCATCAGCAACATCATCAGCAACATCATCAGCAACATCACCAGCAACATCATCAGCAACATCATCAGCAACATCATCAGCAACATCATCAGCAACATCATCAGCAACATCATCATCAACATCATCATCAACATCATCATCAACATCATCATCAACATCATCAGCAACATCATCAGCAACATCATCAGCAACATCATCAGCAACATCATCAACAACATCATCATCAGCAACATCATCATCAGCAACATCATCATCAGCAACATCATCATCATCATCATCATCATCATCATCATCATCATCATCATCATCATCATCATCATCATCATCATCATCATCATCATCATCATCATCATCATCATCATCATCATCATCATCATCATCATCATCATCATCATCATCATCATCATCATCATCATCATCATCATCATCATCATCATTATCATCATCATGCCCGGAGGCGGTGTTGTACCGCCTCCGGGCATACCACACCGCCTCCGGGCATACAACACCGCCTCCGGGCACACTACACCGCTTCCGGGCATACCACACCGCCTCCGGGCATACAACACCGCCTCCGGGCATACTACACCGCCTCCGGGCATACCACACCGCCTCCGGGCATACAACAACGCCTCCGGGCATACTGCACCGCCTCCGGGCATACCACACCGCCTCCGGGCATACAACACCGCCTCCGGGCATACTACACCGCCTCCGGGCATACCAGACCGCCTCAGGGCATACAACACCGCCTCCGGGCATACAACACCGCCTCCGGGCATACCACACCGCCTCCGGGCATACAACACCGCCTCCGGGCATACAACACCGCCTCCGGGCATACCACACCGCCTCCGGGCATACAACACCGCCTCCGGGCATACAACACCGCCTCCGGGCATACCACACCGTCTCACGTCATCATCAGCAACATCATCAGCAACATCAGCAACATCACCAGCAACATCATCAGCAACATCATCAGCAACATCATCAGCAACATCATCAGCAACATCATCAGCAACATCATCATCAACATCATCATCAACATCATCATCAACATCATCATCAACATCATCATCAACATCATCAGCAACATCATCAGCAACATCATCAGCAACATCATCAGCAACATCATCAACAACATCATCATCAGCAACATCATCATCAGCAACATCATCATCAGCAACATCATCATCATCATCATCATCATCATCATCATCATCATCATCATCATCATCATCATCATCATCATCATCATCATCATCATCATCATCATCATCATCATCATCATCATCATCATCATCATCATCATCATCATCATCATCATCATCATCATCATCATCATCATCATCATCATTATCATCATCATGCCCGGAGGCGGTGTTGTACCGCCTCCGGGCATACCACACCGCCTCCGGGCATACAACACCGCCTCCGGGCATACTACACCGCCTCCGGGCATACCACACCGCCTCCGGGCATACAACACCGCCTCTGGGCATACTACACCGCCTCCGGGCATACCACACCGCCTCGGGGCATACAACACCGCCTCCGGGCATACTGCACCGCCTCCGGGCATACCACACCGCCTCCGGGAATACAACACCGCCTCCGGGCATACTACACCGCCTCCGGGCATACCAGACCGCCTCAGGGCATACAACACCGCCTCCGGGCATACAACACCGCCTCCGGGCATACCACACCGCCTCCGGGCATACAACACCGCCTCCGGGCATATAACACCGCCTCCGGGCATACCACACCGCCTCCGGGCATACAACACCGCCTCCGGGCATACAACACCGCCTCCGGGCATACCACACCGTCTCACATCATCATCAGCAACATCATCAGCAACATCATCAGCAACATCACCAGCAACATCATCAGCAACATCATCAGCAACATCATCAGCAACATCATCAGCAACATCATCAGCAACATCATCATCAACATCATCATCAACATCATCATCAACATCATCATCAACATCATCATCAACATCAACATCATCATGAACATCATCATCAACATCATCATCAACATCATCATCAACATCATCATCAACATCATCATCAACATCATCATCAACATCATCATCAACATCATCATCAACATCATCATCAACATCATCAGCAACATAATCAGCAACATCATCATCAACATCATGAGCAACATCATCAACAACATCATCATCAGCAACATCATCATCAGCAACATCATCATCAGCAACATCATCATCATCATCATCATCATCATCATCTTCATCATCATCATCATCATCATCATCATCATCATCATCATCATCATCATCATCATCATCATCATCATCATCATCATCATCATCATCATCATCATCATCATCATCATCATCATCATCATCATCATCATCATCATCATCATCATCATCATCATCATCATCATCATCATCATCATCATCATCATCATCATCATCATCATCATCATCATCATCATCATCATCATCATCATCATCATCATCATCATCATCATCATCATCATCATCATCATCATCATTATCATCATCATGCCCGGAGGCGGTGTTGTACCGCCTCCGGGCATACCACACCGCCTCCGGGCATACAACACCGCCTCCGGGCATACTACACCGCCTCCGGGCATACCACACCGCCTCCGGGCATACAACACCGCCTCCGGGCATACTACACCGCCTCCGGGCATACCACACCGCCTCCGGGCATACAACACCGCCTCCGGGCATACAACACCGCCTCCGGGCATACCACACCGCCTCCGGGCATACAACACCGCCTCCGGGCATACAACACCGCAAACGGGCATACCACACCGTCTCACGTCATCATCAGCAACATCATCAGCAACATCATCAGCAACATCATCAGCAACATCACCAGCAACATCATCAGCAACATCATCAGCAACATCATCAGCAACATCATCATCAACATCATCATCAACATCATCATTAACATCATCATCAACATCAACATCATCATCAACATCATCATCAACATCATCATCAACATCATCATCAACATCATCATCAACATCATCATCAACATCATCATCAACATCATCATCAACATCATCAGCAACATCATCAGCAACATCATCAGCAATATTATCAGCAACATCATCAACAACATCATCATCAGCAACATCATCATCAGCAACATCATCATCAGCAACATCATCATCATCATCATCATCATCATCATCATCATCATCATCATCATCATCATCATCATCATCATCATCATCATCATTATCATCATCATGCCCGGAGGCGGTGCTGTACCGCCTCCGGGCATACCACACCGCCTCCGGGCATACAACACCGCCTCCGGGCATACTACACCGCCTCCGGGCATACCACACCGCCTCCGGGCATACAACACCGCCTCCGGGCATACTACACCGCCTCCGGGCATACCACACCGCCTCCGGGCATACAACACCGCCTCCGGGCATACTGCACCGCCTCCGGGCATACCACACCGCCTCCGGGCATACAACACCGCCTCCGGGCATACTACACCGCCTCCGGGCATACCAGACCGCCTCAGGGCATACAACACCGCCTCCGGGCATACAACACCGCCTCCGGGCATACCACACCGCCTCCGGGCATACAACACCGCCTCCGGGCATACAACACCGCCTCCGGGCATACCACACCGCCTCCGGGCATACAACACCGCCTCCGGGCATACAACACCGCCTCCGGGCATACCACACCGTATCACGTCATCATCAGCAACATCATCAGCAACATCATCAGCAACATCACCAGCAACATCATCAGCAACATCATCAGCAACATCATCAGCAACATCATCAGCAACATCATCAGCAACATCATCATCAACATCATCATCAACATCATCATCAACATCATCATCAACATCATCAGCAACATCATCAGCAACATCATCAGCAACATCATCAGCAACATCATCAACAACATCATCATCAGCAACATCATCATCATCATCATCATCATCATCATCATCATCATCATCATCATCATCATCATCATCATCATCATCATCATCATCTTCATCATCATCATCATCATCATCATCATCATCATCATCATCATCATCATCATCATCATCATCATCATCATCATCATCATCATCATCATCATCATCATCATCATCATCATCATCATCATCATCATCATCATCATCATCATCATCATCATCATCATCATCATCATCATCATCATCATCATCATCATCATCATCATCATCATCATCATCATCATCATCATCATCATCATCATCATCATCATCATCATCATCATCATCATCATCATCATCATCATCATCATCATCATCATCATCATCATCATTATCATCATCATCATGCCCGGAGGCGGTGTTGTACCGCCTCCGGGGATACCACACCGCCTCCGGGCATACAACACCGCCTCCGGGCATACTACACCGCCTCCGGGCATACCACACCGCCTCCGGGCATACAACACCGCCTCCGGGCAAACTACACCGCCTCCGGGCATACCACACCGCCTCCGGGCATACAACACCGCCTCCGGGCATACTACACCGCCTCCGGGCATACCACACCGCCTCCGGGCATACAACACCGCCTCCGGGCATACTACACCGCCTCCGGGCATACCACACCGCCTCCGGGCATACAACACCGCCTCCGGGCATACAACACCGCCTCCGGGCATACCACACCGCCTCCGGGCATACAACACCGCCTCCGGGCATACTACACCGCCTCCGGGCATACCACACCGCCTCCGGGCATACAACACCGCCTCCGGGCATACTGCACCGCTTCCGGGCATACCACACCGCCTCCGGGCATACAACACCGCCTCCGGGCATACTACACCGCCTCCGGGCATACCAGACCGCCTCAGGGCATACAACACCGCCTCCGGGCATACAACACCGCCTCCGGGCATACCACACCGCCTCCGGGCATACAACACCGCCTCTGGGCATACAACACCGCCTCCGGGCATACCACACCGCCTCCGGGCATACAACACTGCCTCCGGGCATACAACACCGCCTCCGGGCATACCACACCGTCTCACGTCATCATCAGCAACATCATCAGCAACATCATCAGCAACATCACCAGCAACATCATCAGCAACATCATCAGCAACGTCATCAGCAACATCATCAGCAACATCATCAGCAACATCATCATCAACATCATCATCAACATCATCAACATCATCATCAACATCATCATCAACATCATCAGCAACATCATCAGCAACATCATCAGCAACATCATCAGCAACATCATCAACAACATCATCATCAGCAACATCATAATCAGCAACATCATCATCAGCAACATCATCATCATCATCATCATCATCATCATCATCATCATCATCATCATCATCATCATCATCATCATCATCATCATCATCATCATCATCATCATCATCATCATCATCATCATCATTATCATCATCATCATGCCCGGAGGCGGTGTTGTACCGCCTCCGGGCATACCACACCGCCTCCGGGCATACAACACCGCCTCCGGGCATACTACACCGCCTCCGGGCATACCACACCGCCTCCGGGCATACAACACCGCCTCCGGGCAAACTACACCGCCTCCGGGCATACCACACCGCCTCCGGGCATACAACACCGCCTCCGGGCATACTACACCGCCTCCGGGCATACCACACCGCCTCCGGGCATACAACACCGCCTCCGGGCATACTACACCGCCTCCGGGCATACCACACCGCCTCCGGGCATACAACACCGCCTCCGGGCATACAACACCGCCTCCGGGCATACCACACCGCCTCCGGGCATACAACACCGCCTCCGGGCATACAACACCGCCTCCGGGCATACCACACCGTCTCACGTCATCATCAGCAACATCATCAGCAACATCATCAGCAACATCACCAGCAACATCATCAGCAACATCATCAGCAACATCATCAGCAACATCATCAGCAACATCATCAGCAACATCATCATCAACATCATCATCAACATCATCATCAACATCATCATCAACATCATCAGCAACATCATCAGCAACATCATCAGCAACATCATCAGCAACATCATCAACAACATCATCATCAGCAACATCATCATCAGCAACATCATCATCAGCAACATCATCATCATCATCATCATCATCATCATCATCATCATCATCATCATCATCATCATCATCATCATCATCATCATCATCATCATCATCATCATCATCATCATCATCATCATCATCATCATCATCATCATCATCATCATCATCATCATCATCATCATCATCATCATCATCATTATCATCATCATGCCCGGAGGCGGTGTTGTACCGCCTCCGGGCATACCACACCGCCTCCGGGCATACAACACCGCCTCCGGGCACACTACACCGCTTCCGGGCATACCACACCGCCTCCGGGCATACAACACCGCCTCCGGGCATACTACACCGCCTCCGGGCATACCACACCGCCTCCGGGCATACAACAACGCCTCCGGGCATACTGCACCGCCTCCGGGCATACCACACCGCCTCCGGACATACAACACCGCCTCCGGGCATACTACACCGCCTCCGGGCATACCAGACCGCCTCAGGGCATACAACACCGCCTCCGGGCATACAACACCGCCTCCGGGCATACCACACCGCCTCCGGGCATACAACACCGCCTCCGGGCATACAACACCGCCTCCGGGCATACCACACCGCCTCCGGGCATACAACACCGCCTCCGGGCATACAACACCGCCTCCGGGCATACCACACCGTCTCACGTCATCATCAGCAACATCATCAGCAACATCATCAGCAACATCACCAGCAACATCATCAGCAACATCATCAGCAACATCATCAGCAACATCATCAGCAACATCATCAGCAACATCATCATCAACATCATCATCAACATCATCATCAACATCATCATCAACATCATCATCAACATCATCAGCAACATCATCAGCAACATCATCAGCAACATCATCAGCAACATCATCAACAACATCATCATCAGCAACATCATCATCAGCAACATCATCATCAGCAACATCATCATCATCATCATCATCATCATCATCATCATCATCATCATCATCATCATCATCATCATCATCATCATCATCATCATCATCATCATCATCATCATCATCATCATCATCATCATCATCATCATCATCATCATCATCATCATCATCATCATCATCATCATCATCATCATCATTATCATCATCATGCCCGGAGGCGGTGTTGTACCGCCTCCGGGCATACCACACCGCCTCCGGGCATACAACACCGCCTCCGGGCATACTACACCGCCTCCGGGCATACCACACCGCCTCCGGGCATACAACACCGCCTCTGGGCATACTACACCGCCTCCGGGCATACCACACCGCCTCGGGGCATACAACACCGCCTCCGGGCATACTGCACCGCCTCCGGGCATACCACACCGCCTCCGGGAATACAACACCGCCTCCGGGCATACTACACCGCCTCCGGGCATACCAGACCGCCTCAGGGCATACAACACCGCCTCCGGGCATACAACACCGCCTCCGGGCATACCACACCGCCTCCGGGCATACAACACCGCCTCCGGGCATATAACACCGCCTCCGGGCATACCACACCGCCTCCGGGCATACAACACCGCCTCCGGGCATACAACACCGCCTCCGGGCATACCACACCGTCTCACATCATCATCAGCAACATCATCAGCAACATCATCAGCAACATCACCAGCAACATCATCAGCAACATCATCAGCAACATCATCAGCAACATCATCAGCAACATCATCAGCAACATCATCATCAACATCATCATCAACATCATCATCAACATCATCATCAACATCATCATCAACATCAACATCATCATGAACATCATCATCAACATCATCATCAACATCATCATCAACATCATCATCAACATCATCATCAACATCATCATCAACATCATCATCAACATCATCATCAACATCATCATCAACATCATCAGCAACATAATCAGCAACATCATCATCAACATCATGAGCAACATCATCAACAACATCATCATCAGCAACATCATCATCAGCAACATCATCATCAGCAACATCATCATCATCATCATCATCATCATCATCTTCATCATCATCATCATCATCATCATCATCATCATCATCATCATCATCATCATCATCATCATCATCATCATCATCATCATCATCATCATCATCATCATCATCATCATCATCATCATCATCATCATCATCATCATCATCATCATCATCATCATCATCATCATCATCATCATCATCATCATCATCATCATCATCATCATCATCATCATCATCATCATCATCATCATCATCATCATCATCATCATCATCATCATCATCATCATCATCATCATCATCATCATCATCATCATTATCATCATCATGCCCGGAGGCGGTGTTGTACCGCCTCCGGGCATACCACACCGCCTCCGGGCATACAACACCGCCTCCGGGCATACTACACCGCCTCCGGGCATACCACACCGCCTCCGGGCATACAACACCGCCTCCGGGCATACTACACCGCCTCCGGGCATACCACACCGCCTCCGGGCATACAACACCGCCTCCGGGCATACAACACCGCCTCCGGGCATACCACACCGCCTCCGGGCATACAACACCGCCTCCGGGCATACAACACCGCAAACGGGCATACCACACCGTCTCACGTCATCATCAGCAACATCATCAGCAACATCATCAGCAACATCATCAGCAACATCACCAGCAACATCATCAGCAACATCATCAGCAACATCATCAGCAACATCATCATCAACATCATCATCAACATCATCATTAACATCATCATCAACATCAACATCATCATCAACATCATCATCAACATCATCATCAACATCATCATCAACATCATCATCAACATCATCATCAACATCATCATCAACATCATCATCAACATCATCAGCAACATCATCAGCAACATCATCAGCAATATTATCAGCAACATCATCAACAACATCATCATCAGCAACATCATCATCAGCAACATCATCATCAGCAACATCATCATCATCATCATCATCATCATCATCATCATCATCATCATCATCATCATCATCATCATCATCATCATCATTATCATCATCATGCCCGGAGGCGGTGCTGTACCGCCTCCGGGCATACCACACCGCCTCCGGGTATACAACACCGCCTCCGGGCATACTACACCGCCTCCGGGCATACCACACCGCCTCCGGGCATACAACACCGCCTCCGGGCATACTACACCGCCTCCGGGCATACCACACCGCCTCCGGGCATACAACACCGCCTCCGGGCATACTGCACCGCCTCCGGGCATACCACACCGCCTCCGGGCATACAACACCGCCTCCGGGCATACTACACCGCCTCCGGGCATACCAGACCGCCTCAGGGCATACAACACCGCCTCCGGGCATACAACACCGCCTCCGGGCATACCACACCGCCTCCGGGCATACAACACCGCCTCCGGGCATACAACACCGCCTCCGGGCATACCACACCGCCTCCGGGCATACAACACCGCCTCCGGGCATACAACACCGCCTCCGGGCATACCACACCGTATCACGTCATCATCAGCAACATCATCAGCAACATCATCAGCAACATCACCAGCAACATCATCAGCAACATCATCAGCAACATCATCAGCAACATCATCAGCAACATCATCAGCAACATCATCATCAACATCATCATCAACATCATCATCAACATCATCATCAACATCATCAGCAACATCATCAGCAACATCATCAGCAACATCATCAGCAACATCATCAACAACATCATCATCAGCAACATCATCATCATCATCATCATCATCATCATCATCATCATCATCATCATCATCATCATCATCATCATCATCATCATCATCTTCATCATCATCATCATCATCATCATCATCATCATCATCATCATCATCATCATCATCATCATCATCATCATCATCATCATCATCATCATCATCATCATCATCATCATCATCATCATCATCATCATCATCATCATCATCATCATCATCATCATCATCATCATCATCATCATCATCATCATCATCATCATCATCATCATTATCATCATCATGCCCGGAGGCGGTGTTGTACCGCCTCTGGGCATACCACACCGCCTCCGGGCATACAACACCGCCTCCGGGCATACTACACCGCCTCCGGGCATACCACACCGCCTCCGGGCATACAACACCGCCTCCGGGCATACTACACCGCCTCCGGGCATACTACACCGCCTCCGGGCATACAACACCGCCTCCGGGCATACAACACCGCCTCCGGGCATACCACACCGCCTCAGGGCATACAACACCGCCTCCGGGCATACAACACCGCAAACGGGTATACCACACCGTCTCACGTCATCATCAGCAACATCATCAGCAACATCATCAGCAACATCATCAGCAACATCACCAGCAACATCATCAGCAACATCATCAGCAACATCATCAGCAACATCATCATCAACATCATCATCAACATCATCATTAACATCATCATCAACATCAACATCATCATCAACATCATCATCAACATCATCATCAACATCATCAGCAACATCATCAACAACATCATCATCAGCAACATCATCATCAGCAACATCATCATCAGCAACATCATCATCATCATCATCATCATCATCATCATCATCATCATCATCATCATCATCATCATCATCATCATCATCATCATCATCATCATCATCATCATCATCATCATCATCATCATCATCATCATCATCATCATCATCATCATCATCATCATCATCATCATCATCATCATTATCATCATCATGCCCGGAGGCGGTGTTGTACCGCCTCCGGGCATACCACACCGCCTCCGGGCATACAACACCGCCTCCGGGCACACTACACCGCTTCCGGGCATACCACACCGCCTCCGGGCATACAACACCGCCTCCGGGCATACTACACCGCCTCCGGGCATACCACACCGCCTCCGGGCATACAACAACGCCTCCGGGCATACTGCACCGCCTCCGGGCATACCACACCGCCTCCGGGCATACAACACCGCCTCCGGGCATACTACACCGCCTCCGGGCATACCAGACCGCCTCAGGGCATACAACACCGCCTCCGGGCATACAACACCGCCTCCGGGCATACCACACCGCCTCCGGGCATACAACACCGCCTCCGGGCATACAACACCGCCTCCGGGCATACCACACCGCCTCCGGGCATACAACACCGCCTCCGGGCATACAACACCGCCTCCGGGCATACCACACCGTCTCACGTCATCATCAGCAACATCATCAGCAACATCATCAGCAACATCACCAGCAACATCATCAGCAACATCATCAGCAACATCATCAGCAACATCATCAGCAACATCATCAGCAACATCATCATCAACATCATCATCAACATCATCATCAACATCATCATCAACATCATCATCAACATCATCAGCAACATCATCAGCAACATCATCAGCAACATCATCAGCAACATCATCAACAACATCATCATCAGCAACATCATCATCAGCAACATCATCATCAGCAACATCATCATCATCATCATCATCATCATCATCATCATCATCATCATCATCATCATCATCATCATCATCATCATCATCATCATCATCATCATCATCATCATCATCATCATCATCATCATCATCATCATCATCATCATCATCATCATCATCATCATCATCATCATCATCATCATTATCATCATCATGCCCGGAGGCGGTGTTGTACCGCCTCCGGGCATACCACACCGCCTCCGGGCATACAACACCGCCTCCGGGCATACTACACCGCCTCCGGGCATACCACACCGCCTCCGGGCATACAACACCGCCTCTGGGCATACTACACCGCCTCCGGGCATACCACACCGCCTCGGGGCATACAACACCGCCTCCGGGCATACTGCACCGCCTCCGGGCATACCACACCGCCTCCGGGAATACAACACCGCCTCCGGGCATACTACACCGCCTCCGGGCATACCAGACCGCCTCAGGGCATACAACACCGCCTCCGGGCATACAACACCGCCTCCGGGCATACCACACCGCCTCCGGGCATACAACACCGCCTCCGGGCATATAACACCGCCTCCGGGCATACCACACCGCCTCCGGGCATACAACACCGCCTCCGGGCATACAACACCGCCTCCGGGCATACCACACCGTCTCACATCATCATCAGCAACATCATCAGCAACATCATCAGCAACATCACCAGCAACATCATCAGCAACATCATCAGCAACATCATCAGCAACATCATCAGCAACATCATCAGCAACATCATCATCAACATCATCATCAACATCATCATCAACATCATCATCAACATCATCATCAACATCAACATCATCATGAACATCATCATCAACATCATCATCAACATCATCATCAACATCATCATCAACATCATCATCAACATCATCATCAACATCATCATCAACATCATCATCAACATCATCATCAACATCATCAGCAACATAATCAGCAACATCATCATCAACATCATGAGCAACATCATCAACAACATCATCATCAGCAACATCATCATCAGCAACATCATCATCAGCAACATCATCATCATCATCATCATCATCATCATCTTCATCATCATCATCATCATCATCATCATCATCATCATCATCATCATCATCATCATCATCATCATCATCATCATCATCATCATCATCATCATCATCATCATCATCATCATCATCATCATCATCATCATCATCATCATCATCATCATCATCATCATCATCATCATCATCATCATCATCATCATCATCATCATCATCATCATCATCATCATCATCATCATCATCATCATCATCATCATCATCATCATCATCATCATCATCATCATCATTATCATCATCATGCCCGGAGGCGGTGTTGTACCGCCTCCGGGCATACCACACCGCCTCCGGGCATACAACACCGCCTCCGGGCATACTACACCGCCTCCGGGCATACCACACCGCCTCCGGGCATACAACACCGCCTCCGGGCATACTACACCGCCTCCGGGCATACCACACCGCCTCCGGGCATACAACACCGCCTCCGGGCATACAACACCGCCTCCGGGCATACCACACCGCCTCCGGGCATACAACACCGCCTCCGGGCATACAACACCGCAAACGGGCATACCACACCGTCTCACGTCATCATCAGCAACATCATCAGCAACATCATCAGCAACATCATCAGCAACATCACCAGCAACATCATCAGCAACATCATCAGCAACATCATCAGCAACATCATCATCAACATCATCATCAACATCATCATTAACATCATCATCAACATCAACATCATCATCAACATCATCATCAACATCATCATCAACATCATCATCAACATCATCATCAACATCATCATCAACATCATCATCAACATCATCATCAACATCATCAGCAACATCATCAGCAACATCATCAGCAATATTATCAGCAACATCATCAACAACATCATCATCAGCAACATCATCATCAGCAACATCATCATCAGCAACATCATCATCATCATCATCATCATCATCATCATCATCATCATCATCATCATCATCATCATCATCATCATCATCATCATCATTATCATCATCATGCCCGGAGGCGGTGCTGTACCGCCTCCGGGCATACCACACCGCCTCCGGGCATACAACACCGCCTCCGGGCATACTACACCGCCTCCGGGCATACCACACCGCCTCCGGGCATACAACACCGCCTCCGGGCATACTACACCGCCTCCGGGCATACCACACCGCCTCCGGGCATACAACACCGCCTCCGGGCATACTGCACCGCCTCCGGGCATACCACACCGCCTCCGGGCATACAACACCGCCTCCGGGCATACTACACCGCCTCCGGGCATACCAGACCGCCTCAGGGCATACAACACCGCCTCCGGGCATACAACACCGCCTCCGGGCATACCACACCGCCTCCGGGCATACAACACCGCCTCCGGGCATACAACACCGCCTCCGGGCATACCACACCGCCTCCGGGCATACAACACCGCCTCCGGGCATACAACACCGCCTCCGGGCATACCACACCGTATCACGTCATCATCAGCAACATCATCAGCAACATCATCAGCAACATCACCAGCAACATCATCAGCAACATCATCAGCAACATCATCAGCAACATCATCAGCAACATCATCAGCAACATCATCATCAACATCATCATCAACATCATCATCAACATCATCATCAACATCATCAGCAACATCATCAGCAACATCATCAGCAACATCATCAGCAACATCATCAACAACATCATCATCAGCAACATCATCATCATCATCATCATCATCATCATCATCATCATCATCATCATCATCATCATCATCATCATCATCATCATCATCTTCATCATCATCATCATCATCATCATCATCATCATCATCATCATCATCATCATCATCATCATCATCATCATCATCATCATCATCATCATCATCATCATCATCATCATCATCATCATCATCATCATCATCATCATCATCATCATCATCATCATCATCATCATCATCATCATCATCATCATCATCATCATCATCATCATCATCATCATCATCATCATCATCATCATCATCATCATCATCATCATCATCATCATCATCATCATCATCATCATCATCATCATCATCATCATCATCATCATCATCATCATCATTATCATCATCATCATGCCCGGAGGCGGTGTTGTACCGCCTCCGGGGATACCACACCGCCTCCGGGCATACAACACCGCCTCCGGGCATACTACACCGCCTCCGGGCATACCACACCGCCTCCGGGCATACAACACCGCCTCCGGGCAAACTACACCGCCTCCGGGCATACCACACCGCCTCCGGGCATACAACACCGCCTCCGGGCATACTACACCGCCTCCGGGCATACCACACCGCCTCCGGGCATACAACACCGCCTCCGGGCATACTACACCGCCTCCGGGCATACCACACCGCCTCCGGGCATACAACACCGCCTCCGGGCATACAACACCGCCTCCGGGCATACCACACCGCCTCCGGGCATACAACACCGCCTCCGGGCATACTACACCGCCTCCGGGCATACCACACCGCCTCCGGGCATACAACACCGCCTCCGGGCATACTGCACCGCTTCCGGGCATACCACACCGCCTCCGGGCATACAACACCGCCTCCGGGCATACTACACCGCCTCCGGGCATACCAGACCGCCTCAGGGCATACAACACCGCCTCCGGGCATACAACACCGCCTCCGGGCATACCACACCGCCTCCGGGCATACAACACCGCCTCTGGGCATACAACACCGCCTCCGGGCATACCACACCGCCTCCGGGCATACAACACCGCCTCCGGGCATACAACACCGCCTCCGGGCATACCACACCGTCTCACGTCATCATCAGCAACATCATCAGCAACATCATCAGCAACATCACCAGCAACATCATCAGCAACATCATCAGCAACGTCATCAGCAACATCATCAGCAACATCATCAGCAACATCATCATCAACATCATCATCAACATCATCAACATCATCATCAACATCATCATCAACATCATCAGCAACATCATCAGCAACATCATCAGCAACATCATCAGCAACATCATCAACAACATCATCATCAGCAACATCATAATCAGCAACATCATCATCAGCAACATCATCATCATCATCATCATCATCATCATCATCATCATCATCATCATCATCATCATCATCATCATCATCATCATCATCATCATCATCATCATCATCATCATCATCATCATTATCATCATCATCATGCCCGGAGGCGGTGTTGTACCGCCTCCGGGCATACCACACCGCCTCCGGGCATACAACACCGCCTCCGGGCATACTACACCGCCTCCGGGCATACCACACCGCCTCCGGGCATACAACACCGCCTCCGGGCAAACTACACCGCCTCCGGGCATACCACACCGCCTCCGGGCATACAACACCGCCTCCGGGCATACTACACCGCCTCCGGGCATACCACACCGCCTCCGGGCATACAACACCGCCTCCGGGCATACTACACCGCCTCCGGGCATACCACACCGCCTCCGGGCATACAACACCGCCTCCGGGCATACAACACCGCCTCCGGGCATACCACACCGCCTCCGGGCATACAACACCGCCTCCGGGCATACAACACCGCCTCCGGGCATACCACACCGTCTCACGTCATCATCAGCAACATCATCAGCAACATCATCAGCAACATCACCAGCAACATCATCAGCAACATCATCAGCAACATCATCAGCAACATCATCAGCAACATCATCAGCAACATCATCATCAACATCATCATCAACATCATCATCAACATCATCATCAACATCATCAGCAACATCATCAGCAACATCATCAGCAACATCATCAGCAACATCATCAACAACATCATCATCAGCAACATCATCATCAGCAACATCATCATCAGCAACATCATCATCATCATCATCATCATCATCATCATCATCATCATCATCATCATCATCATCATCATCATCATCATCATCATCATCATCATCATCATCATCATCATCATCATCATCATCATCATCATCATCATCATCATCATCATCATCATCATCATCATCATCATCATCATTATCATCATCATGCCCGGAGGCGGTGTTGTACCGCCTCCGGGCATACCACACCGCCTCCGGGCATACAACACCGCCTCCGGGCACACTACACCGCTTCCGGGCATACCACACCGCCTCCGGGCATACAACACCGCCTCCGGGCATACTACACCGCCTCCGGGCATACCACACCGCCTCCGGGCATACAACAACGCCTCCGGGCATACTGCACCGCCTCCGGGCATACCACACCGCCTCCGGACATACAACACCGCCTCCGGGCATACTACACCGCCTCCGGGCATACCAGACCGCCTCAGGGCATACAACACCGCCTCCGGGCATACAACACCGCCTCCGGGCATACCACACCGCCTCCGGGCATACAACACCGCCTCCGGGCATACAACACCGCCTCCGGGCATACCACACCGCCTCCGGGCATACAACACCGCCTCCGGGCATACAACACCGCCTCCGGGCATACCACACCGTCTCACGTCATCATCAGCAACATCATCAGCAACATCATCAGCAACATCACCAGCAACATCATCAGCAACATCATCAGCAACATCATCAGCAACATCATCAGCAACATCATCAGCAACATCATCATCAACATCATCATCAACATCATCATCAACATCATCATCAACATCATCATCAACATCATCAGCAACATCATCAGCAACATCATCAGCAACATCATCAGCAACATCATCAACAACATCATCATCAGCAACATCATCATCAGCAACATCATCATCAGCAACATCATCATCATCATCATCATCATCATCATCATCATCATCATCATCATCATCATCATCATCATCATCATCATCATCATCATCATCATCATCATCATCATCATCATCATCATCATCATCATCATCATCATCATCATCATCATCATCATCATCATCATCATCATCATCATCATCATTATCATCATCATGCCCGGAGGCGGTGTTGTACCGCCTCCGGGCATACCACACCGCCTCCGGGCATACAACACCGCCTCCGGGCATACTACACCGCCTCCGGGCATACCACACCGCCTCCGGGCATACAACACCGCCTCTGGGCATACTACACCGCCTCCGGGCATACCACACCGCCTCGGGGCATACAACACCGCCTCCGGGCATACTGCACCGCCTCCGGGCATACCACACCGCCTCCGGGAATACAACACCGCCTCCGGGCATACTACACCGCCTCCGGGCATACCAGACCGCCTCAGGGCATACAACACCGCCTCCGGGCATACAACACCGCCTCCGGGCATACCACACCGCCTCCGGGCATACAACACCGCCTCCGGGCATATAACACCGCCTCCGGGCATACCACACCGCCTCCGGGCATACAACACCGCCTCCGGGCATACAACACCGCCTCCGGGCATACCACACCGTCTCACATCATCATCAGCAACATCATCAGCAACATCATCAGCAACATCACCAGCAACATCATCAGCAACATCATCAGCAACATCATCAGCAACATCATCAGCAACATCATCAGCAACATCATCATCAACATCATCATCAACATCATCATCAACATCATCATCAACATCATCATCAACATCAACATCATCATGAACATCATCATCAACATCATCATCAACATCATCATCAACATCATCATCAACATCATCATCAACATCATCATCAACATCATCATCAACATCATCATCAACATCATCATCAACATCATCAGCAACATAATCAGCAACATCATCATCAACATCATGAGCAACATCATCAACAACATCATCATCAGCAACATCATCATCAGCAACATCATCATCAGCAACATCATCATCATCATCATCATCATCATCATCTTCATCATCATCATCATCATCATCATCATCATCATCATCATCATCATCATCATCATCATCATCATCATCATCATCATCATCATCATCATCATCATCATCATCATCATCATCATCATCATCATCATCATCATCATCATCATCATCATCATCATCATCATCATCATCATCATCATCATCATCATCATCATCATCATCATCATCATCATCATCATCATCATCATCATCATCATCATCATCATCATCATCATCATCATCATCATCATCATCATCATCATCATTATCATCATCATGCCCGGAGGCGGTGTTGTACCGCCTCCGGGCATACCACACCGCCTCCGGGCATACAACACCGCCTCCGGGCATACTACACCGCCTCCGGGCATACCACACCGCCTCCGGGCATACAACACCGCCTCCGGGCATACTACACCGCCTCCGGGCATACCACACCGCCTCCGGGCATACAACACCGCCTCCGGGCATACAACACCGCCTCCGGGCATACCACACCGCCTCCGGGCATACAACACCGCCTCCGGGCATACAACACCGCAAACGGGCATACCACACCGTCTCACGTCATCATCAGCAACATCATCAGCAACATCATCAGCAACATCATCAGCAACATCACCAGCAACATCATCAGCAACATCATCAGCAACATCATCAGCAACATCATCATCAACATCATCATCAACATCATCATTAACATCATCATCAACATCAACATCATCATCAACATCATCATCAACATCATCATCAACATCATCATCAACATCATCATCAACATCATCATCAACATCATCATCAACATCATCATCAACATCATCAGCAACATCATCAGCAACATCATCAGCAATATTATCAGCAACATCATCAACAACATCATCATCAGCAACATCATCATCAGCAACATCATCATCAGCAACATCATCATCATCATCATCATCATCATCATCATCATCATCATCATCATCATCATCATCATCATCATCATCATCATTATCATCATCATGCCCGGAGGCGGTGCTGTACCGCCTCCGGGCATACCACACCGCCTCCGGGTATACAACACCGCCTCCGGGCATACTACACCGCCTCCGGGCATACCACACCGCCTCCGGGCATACAACACCGCCTCCGGGCATACTACACCGCCTCCGGGCATACCACACCGCCTCCGGGCATACAACACCGCCTCCGGGCATACTGCACCGCCTCCGGGCATACCACACCGCCTCCGGGCATACAACACCGCCTCCGGGCATACTACACCGCCTCCGGGCATACCAGACCGCCTCAGGGCATACAACACCGCCTCCGGGCATACAACACCGCCTCCGGGCATACCACACCGCCTCCGGGCATACAACACCGCCTCCGGGCATACAACACCGCCTCCGGGCATACCACACCGCCTCCGGGCATACAACACCGCCTCCGGGCATACAACACCGCCTCCGGGCATACCACACCGTATCACGTCATCATCAGCAACATCATCAGCAACATCATCAGCAACATCACCAGCAACATCATCAGCAACATCATCAGCAACATCATCAGCAACATCATCAGCAACATCATCAGCAACATCATCATCAACATCATCATCAACATCATCATCAACATCATCATCAACATCATCAGCAACATCATCAGCAACATCATCAGCAACATCATCAGCAACATCATCAACAACATCATCATCAGCAACATCATCATCATCATCATCATCATCATCATCATCATCATCATCATCATCATCATCATCATCATCATCATCATCATCATCATCATCATCATCATCATCATCATCATCATCATCATCATCATCATCATCATCATCATCATCATCATCATCATCATCATCATCATCATCATCATCATCATCATCATCATCATCATCATCATCATCATCATCATCATCATCATCATCATCATCATCATCATCATCATCATCATCATCATCATCATCATCATCATCATCATCATTATCATCATCATGCCCGGAGGCGGTGTTGTACCGCCTCTGGGCATACCACACCGCCTCCGGGCATACAACACCGCCTCCGGGCATACTACACCGCCTCCGGGCATACCACACCGCCTCCGGGCATACAACACCGCCTCCGGGCATACTACACCGCCTCCGGGCATACTACACCGCCTCCGGGCATACAACACCGCCTCCGGGCATACAACACCGCCTCCGGGCATACCACACCGCCTCAGGGCATACAACACCGCCTCCGGGCATACAACACCGCAAACGGGTATACCACACCGTCTCACGTCATCATCAGCAACATCATCAGCAACATCATCAGCAACATCATCAGCAACATCACCAGCAACATCATCAGCAACATCATCAGCAACATCATCAGCAACATCATCAACATCATCATCAACATCATCATTAACATCATCATCAACATCAACATCATCATCAACATCATCATCAACATCATCATCAACATCATCATCAACATCATCATCAACATCATCATCAACATCATCATCAACATCATCATCAACATCATCAGCAACATCATCAGCAACATCATCAGCAACATCATCAGCAACATCATCAACAACATCATCATCAGCAACATCATCATCAGCAACATCATCATCAGCAACATCATCATCATCATCATCATCATCATCATCATCATCATCATCATCATCATCATCATCATCATCATCATCATCATCATCATCATCATCATCATCATCATCATCATCATCATCATCATCATCATCATCATCATCATCATCATCATCATCATCATCATCATCATCATCATCATCATCATCATCATCATCATCATCATCATCATTATCATCATCATGCCCGGAGGCGGTGTTGTACCGCCTCCGGGCATACCACACCGCCTCCGGGCATACAACACCGCCTCCGGCATACTACACCGCCTCCGGGCATACCACACCGCCTCCGGGCATACAACACCGCCTCCGGGCATACTATACCGCCTCCGGGCATACCACACCGCCTCCGGGCATACAACACCGCCTGCGGGCATACTGCACCGCCTCCGGGCATACCACACCGCCTCCGGGCATACAACACCGCCTCCGGGCATACTACACCGCCTCCGGGCATACCAGACCGCCTCAGGGCATACAACACCGCCTCCGGGCATACAACACCGCCTCCGGGCATACCACACCGCCTCCGGGCATACAACACCGCCTCCGGGCATACAACACCGCCTCCGGGCATACCACACCGCCTCACCACAACCGCCTCCGGGCATACAACACCCGCCTCCGGGCATACAACACCGCCTCCGGGCATACCACACCGTCTCACGTCATCATCAGCAACATCAGCAATCAGCAACATCATCAGCAACATCACCAGCAACATCATCAGCAACAGTCATCAGCAACGTCATCAGCAACATCATCAGCAACATCATCATCAACATCATCATCAACATCATCATCAACATCATCATCAACATCATCATCAACATCATCATCAACATCATCAGCAAGCATCATCAGCAACATCATCAGCAACATCATCAGTCAACATCATCAACAACATCATCATCAGCAACATCATCATCAGCAACATCATCATCAGCACATCATCATCATCATCATCATCATGATCATCATCATCATCATCATCATCATCAGCATCATCATCATCATGATCATCATCATCATCATCTCATCTCATCATCATCATCATCATCATCATCATCATCATCATCATCATCATCATCATCATCATCATATCATCATCATCATCATGCCCGGAGGCGGTGTTGTACCGCCTCCGGGCATACCAACACCGCCTCCGGGCATACAACACCGCCTCCGGGCATACTACACCGCCTCCGGGCATACCACAAGCCGCCTCCGGGCATACAACACCGCCTCCGGGCAAACTACACACCGCCTCCGGGCATACCACACCGCCTTCCGGGCATACTAACACCGCCTCCGGGCATACTACACCGCCTCCGGGCATTACCACACCGCCTCCGGGCATACAACACCGCCTCCGGGCATACTACACCGCCTCGGGCATACCACACTCGCCTTCTCCGGGCATACAACACCGCCTCCGGGCATACAACACCGCCTCCGGGCATACCACACCGCCTCCGGGCATTACAAACACCGCCTCACCGGCACCTCCGGGCATACCACACCGTCTCACGTCAATCATCAGCAACATCATCAGCAACATCATCAGCAACATCATCAGCAACATCATCATCAACATCATCAATCAACTCATCATCATCATCATCATCAACATCATCATCAACATCATCATCAACATCTATCAGCAACATCATCAGCAACATCATCATCATCATCATCAACAACAACATCATCATCAACATCATCATCAGCAACATCATCATCCGCAACATCATCATCAGCAACATCCTCATCAGCAAACATCATCATCAGCAACATCATCCTCAGCAACATCATCATCAGCAACATCATCATCAGCAACATCATCATCAGCAATCATCATCATCATCATCATCATCATCATCATCAATCATCATCATCATCATCATCATCATCATCATCTATCATCATCATCATCATCATCATCATCATCATCATCATCATCATCATCCATGCCCGGAGGCGGTGTTGTACCGCATCCGGGCATACCACACCGCCTCCGGGCATACAACACCGCCCTCCGGGCATACTACAACCGCCTCCGGCATTACCACACCGCCCTCCGGGCATACAGACAACCGCCTCCGGGCATACTACACCGCCTCCGGGCATACCACACCGCCCTCCGGGCATACAACACCGCCTCCGGCATACTACACACCGCCTCCGGGCATACCAACACCGCCTCCTGGGCATACAAACACCGCCTCCTGGCATACAACAACCGCCTCAGCGCGGCATACCACACCGCCTCCGGGCACTACAACACCGCCTCCGGGCATACAACACCGTCCTTCGGGCATACCACACCGTCTCACGTCATCATCATCAACATCATCAGCAACATCATCAGCAACATCATCAGCAACATCACCAGCAACAATCATCATCAACATCATCAGCAACATCATCAGCAACATCATCAGCAACATCATCATCAACATCATCATCAAAAGCAACATCATCATCAGCAACATCATCATCAGCAACATCATCATCATCATCATCATCATCATCATCATCATCATCATCATCATCATCATCATTCATCATCATCATCATCATCATCATCATCATCATCATCATCATCATCATCATCATCATCATCATCATCATCATCATCATCATCATCATCATCATCATCATCATCATCATCATCATCATCATCATCATCATCATCATCATCATCATCATCATCATCTATCATCATCATCATCATCATCATCATCATCATCATCATCATCATCATCATCATCATCATCATCATCAATCATCATCATTATCATCATGCCTGGAGGCGTGTTTGTACCGCCTCCGGGGCATACCCACACCGCCTCCGGGCATACAACACCGCCTCCGGGCATACTACACCGCCTCCGGGCATACACACACCGCCTCCGGGCATACAACACCGCCTCCGGCTACAACACCTCCGCCTCTTCCCTCCTCCGGCATACACACCGCCTCCGGGCATACCACACGCCTCCGGCATACACACCGCCTCAGGGCATACAACATCCGGTTCCGGGCATACACACTACCGTCTCACGTCATCATCAGCAACATCATCAGCAACATCATCAGCAACATCATCAGCAACATCACCAGCAACATCATCAGCAACATCATCAGCAACATCATCAGCAACATCATCATCAACATCATCATCAACATCATCATTAACATCATCATCAACATCAACATCATCATCAACATCATCATCAACATCAACATCATCATCAACATCATCATCAACATCATCAGTCAACATCATCATCAACATCATCATCAACATCATCAGCAACATCATCAGCAACCATCATCAGCAATATCATCAGCAACATCATCAACAACATCATCATCAGCAACATCATCATCAGCAACATCATCATCAGCAACATCATCATCACTCATCATCATCATCATCATCATCATCATCATCATCATCATCATCATCATCATCATCTCATCATCATCATCATCATCATTATTATCATCATCATCCATCATATCATCATCATCATCTATCATCAATCATCATCACATCATCATCATCATTCATCATCATCATCATCATCATCATCATCATCATTTATCATCATCATGCCCGGAGGCGGTGTTGTACCGCCTCCGGGCATACCACACCCGCCTTCCGGGCATACAACAACCGCCTCCGGGCACACTACACACGCTTCCGGGCATACCACACAGCCGCCTCCGGGCATACAACACCGCCTCCGGGCATACTACACCGCCTCCGGGAAATAACCACACCGCCTCCGGGCATACAACAACGCCTCCGGGCATACTGCACCGCCTCCGGGACATACCAACACCGCCTCCGGGCATACAACACCGCCTCCGGGCATACTACACCGCCTCCGGGCATACCAGAACCGCCTCAGGGGCATACAACACCGCCTCCGGGCATACAACACCGCCTCCGGGCATACCACACCGCCTCCGGGCATACAACACCGCCTCCGGGCATACAACACCGCCTCCGGGCATACCACACCGCCTCCGGGCATACAACACCGCCTCCGGGCATACAACACCGCCTCCGGGCATACCACACCTACCGATATCACCGTCTCATCGTCATCATCAGCAACATCATCAGCAACATCATCAGCAACATCACCAGCAACATCATCAGCAACATCATCAGCAACATCATCAGCAACATCATCAGCAACATCATCAGCAACATCATCATCACAACATCATCATCAACATCATCATCAACATCATCATCAACATCATCATCAACATCATCAGCAACATCATCAGCAACATCATCAGCAACATCATCAGCAACATCATCAACAACATCATCATCAGCAACATCATCATCAGCAACATCATCATCAGCAACATCATCATCATCATCATCATCATCATCATCATCATCATCATCATCATCATCATCATCATCATCATCATCATCATCATCATCATCTTCATCATCATCATCATCATCATCATCATCATCATCATCATCATCATCATCATCATCATCATCATCATCATCATTATCATCATCATGCCCGGAGGCGGTGTTGTACCGCCTCCGGGCATACCACACCGCCTCCGGGCATACAACACCGCCTCCGGGCATACTACACACCGCCTCCGGGCATACCACACCGCCCTCCGGGCATACAACACCGCCTCTGGGCATACTACACCGCCTCCGGGCATACCACACCGCCTCGGGGCATACAACACCGCCTCCGGGCATACTGCACCGCCTCCGGGCATACCACACCGCCTCCGGGCATACAACACCGCCTCCGGGCATACTACACCGCCTCCGGGCATTACCACACCGCGTCTCACATCATCATCAGCAACATCATCAGCAACATCATCAGCAACATCACCAGCAACATCATCAGCAACATCATCAGCAACATCATCAGCAACATCATCAGCAACATCATCAGCAACATCATCATCAACATCATCATCAAATCATCATCAACATCATCATCAACATCATCATCAACATCAACATCATCATGAACATCATCATCAACATCATCATCAACATCATCATCAACATCATCATCAACATCATCATCAACATCATCATCAACATCATCATCAACATCATCATCAACATCATCATCAACATCATCAGCAACATAATCAGCAACATCATCATCAACATCATGAGCAACATCATCAACAACATCATCATCAGCAACATCATCATCAGCAACATCATCATCAGCAACATCATCATCATCATCATCATCATCATCATCTTCATCATCATCATCATCATCATCATCATCATCATCATCATCATCATCATCATCATCATCATCATCATCATCATCATCATCATCATCATCATCATTATCATCATCATGCCCGGAGGCGGTGTTGTACCGCCTCCGGGCATACCACACGCTACCGCCTCCGGGCATACAACACCGCCTCCGGGCATACTACAAACCGCCTCCGGCATACCACACCGCCTCCGGGCATACAACACCGCCTCCGGGCATACTACACCGCCTCCGGGCATACACACACCGCCTCCGGGCATACAACACCGCCTCCGGGCATTACAACACCCGCCCTCCCGGGCATACCACACCGCCTCCGGGCATACAACACCGCCTCCGGGCATACAACACCGCAAACGGGCATACCACACCGTCTCACGTCATCATCAGCAACATCATCAGCAACATCATCAGCAACATCATCAGCAACATCACCAGCAACATCATCAGCAACATCATCAGCAACATCATCAGCAACATCATCATCAACATCATCATCAACATCATCATTAACATCATCATCAACATCAACATCATCATCAACATCATCATCAACATCATCATCAACATCATCATCAACATCATCATCACATCATCATCAACATCATCATCAACATCATCATCAACATCATCAGCAACATCATCAGCAACATCATCAGCAATATTATCAGCAACATCATCAACAACATCATCATCAGCAACATCATCATCAGCAACATCATCATCAGCAACATCATCATCATCATCATCATCATCATCATCATCATCATCATCATCATCATCATCATCATCATCATCATCATCATCATTATCATCATCATGCCCGGAGGCGGTGCTGTACCGCCTCCGGGCATACCACACCGCCCTCCGGGTATACAACACCGCCTCCGGGCATACTACACCGCCTCCGGGCATACCACACCCGCCTCCGGGCGCATACAACACCGCCTCCGGGCATACTACACCGCCTCCGGGCATACCACACCGCCTCCGGGCATACAACACCGCCCTCCGGGCATACTGCACCGCCTCCGGGCATACCACACCGCCTCCGGGGCATACAACACCGCCTCCGGGCATACTACACCGCCTCCGGGCATACCAGACCGCCTCAGGGCATACAACACCGCCTCCGGGCATACAAACACCGCCTCCGGGCATACCACACACCGCCTCCGGGCATACAACACCGCCTCCGGGCATACAACACCGCCTCCGGGCATACTTCACACCGCCTCCGGGCATACAACACCGCCTCCGGGCATACAACACCGCCTCCGGGCATACCACACCCGTATCACGTCATCATCAGCAACATCATCAGCAACATCATCAGCAACATCACCAGCAACATCATCAGCAACATCATCAGCAACATCATCAGCAACATCATCAGCAACATCATCAGCAACATCATCATCAACATCATCATCAACATCATCATCAACATCATCATCAACATCATCAGCAACATCATCAGCAACATCATCAGCAACATCATCAGCAACATCATCAACAACATCATCATCAGCAACATCATCATCATCATCATCATCATCATCATCATCATCATCATCATTCATCATCATCATCATCAATCATCATCTTCATCATCTTCATCATCATCATCATCATCATCATCATCATCATCATCATCATCATCATCATCATCATCATCATCATCATCATCATGCATCATCATCTCATCATCATCATCATCATCATCATCATCATCATCATCATCATCATCATCATCATCATCATCAACATCATCATCATCATCATCATCATCACATCATCATCATCATCATCATCATCATCATCATTATCATCATCATGCCGCGGAGGCGGTGTTTGTACCGCCTCTGGGCATACCACACCCGCCTCCGGGCATACAACACCGCCTCCGGGCATACTACACCGCCTCCGGGCATACCACACCGCCTCCGGGCATACAACACCGCCCTCCGGGCATACTACACCGCCTCCGGGCATACTACAACCGCCTCCGGGCATACAACACCGCCTCCGGGCATACAACACACCGCCCTCCGGGCATACCACACCGCCTCAGGGCATACAACACCGCCTCCGGGCATACCAACACCCGCAAACGGGTATACCACACCCGTCTCACGTCATCATCAGCAACATCATCAGCAACATCATCAGCAACATCATCAGCAACATCACCAGCAACATCATCAGCAACATCATCAGCAACATCATCAGCAACATCATCAGCAACATCATCATCAACATCATCATTAACATCATCATCAACATCAACATCATCATCAACATCATCATCAACATCATCATCAACATCATCATCAACATCATCATACAACATCATCATCAACATCATCATCAACATCATCATCAACATCATCAGCAACATCATCAGCAACATCATCAGCAACATCATCAGCAACATCATCAACAACATCATCATCAGCAACATCATCATCAGCAACATCATCATCAGCAACATCATCATCATCATCATCAATCAGTCATCATCATCATCATCATCATCATCATCATCATCATCATCATCATCATCATCATCATCATCATCATCATCATCATCATCATCATCATCATCATCATCATCATCATCATCATCATCATCATCATCATCATCATCATCTCATCATCATCATCATCATCATTCATCATCATCATCATCATCATCATCATTATCATCATCATGCCCGGAGGCGGTGTTGTACCGCCTCCGGGCATACCACACACCGCCTCCGGGCATACAACACCGCCTCCGGGGCATACTACACCGCCTCCGGGCATACCAACAGCCGCCTCCGGGCATACCACATCCGCCTCCGGGCATACAACACCGCCTCCGGGCATACTACACCGCCTCCGGGCATACCAGACCGCCTCAGGGCATACAACACCGCCTCGCGCGGCATACAACACCGCCTCCGGGCATACCACACCGCCTCCGGGCATACAACACCGCCTCCGGGCCATACAACACCGCCTCCGGGCATACCACACGCCCTCCGGGCATACAACACCGCCTCCGGGCATACAACACCGCCTCCGGGCCATACCACACCGTCCTCACGTCATCATCATCAAGCAACATCATCAGCAACATCATCAGCAACATCACCAGCAACATCATCAGCAACATCATCAGCAACGTCATCAGCAACATCATCAGCAACATCATCATCAACATCATCATCAACATCATCATCACATCATCAACATCATCATCAACATCATCATCAACATCATC